>JAQFVV010008806.1:0-22235 GCA_028023455.1 Epiperipatus broadwayi | reverse complement strand
AATAGCTGTGTTTTCCTGCAGAAATAATGCCAAGTAAACCAAGTGTCAATAACACTAGGTTACAATATATATATATATATATATATATATATATATATATATATATATATATATCACTTGAAAAATTATATTATAGATTTTTTAATGCATTCTTAATTTAGTGGAGATTAAAACATTTAGTTCTTTTAATAATTGTAGATTCTACTTGAAATATATATATATATATATATATATATATATATATATATATATATATATATATATATATACAAAGAAAGAAAAAGAGAGAGGATTTCAAAATGAGGGGTATGCTAAAAAAAGTGAAATCCAATTGATTATATGCATATTTACATATATACACACATAGACGTATATATATATATCAAATAAAGACAATCATTATAGATTATTAATTGTAATAATAATAATTAAAAAAATTAACTATTAACCAAAAGACTGTTTTTTACGAGGCTCCTCGTTGACATCTGAAGTCACTCTAACTCAGCCGATTCTTATGCTAAAAAATTCGTTCGATATGTTTTAAAGAGGTTTTTAAAAGTTCTGTACGATGGTGACCTCTTCCGACTTATTTTACAAGTAAAAAATAAAAAAAACGCATTTAAACCTAAACAAAGAAAGAACATTATTTGTGATTGGTTCTTAGCAAGCTCTCAGCCGAAAAAGACATTCTGATTGGCTGGAAAGAACAAAGAAACCGCATGATCAAAGAAAATAAAGATAAATGCTGAGATTTTCATTTTGAATGTGATTTACGTATTAAAAAAAGTATAATTTGACAAATTAAAAATAATTTTTAAAAAATAAACTAAAAAAACAAAATTATTTTCAAAAATATCGAAGATTTTTGTAAAAATATTGAAGCTGTAGTAAAAAGAAATATTTACTTTTCTATAATGTAAAAGTCGATCTTTTTGTTTATATTATAGCTTTTATGTTGCCGAAATTGAATATTTTAGAATAAATAAATAGCAATTTATTTTTGAAAGAACTTTCGTTCTCTTCATAACCTGAAAAATTAATAATATACTTTTTATAAACGTATCTGAGTTGAATTTAATATTATAGGCGAATATGTTTTAACAATAGGCTTTGTCTTCAGTTTGTGAGTTGGCCAATTAAAAGATTTGATTTTTACCCATACAACCAATAATATAATTAGCGGTTAAAAGGTTAAAGGTAAATATTAACAATAGTAATTGTAAGATTAACAAGTACTTTCAGTTATTTTCATAACAATTCTCAATTTTTTAAAAAAAGGTTTTAAATTTTCTAAAAGTAAATATCATTAAATAATATCACCAAGATTTTAATATTTTTACTTTGCTTATTAATTAAACTTTCCCTATTTATATTTATAAATATTGCCTTTTTTAATTTTATTATTGTATCTTTTCTCATGAAAAATTGTAGTAATATCAAGATTGACATTAAAAATAAAATTATTTGTTTTTTCATGATCAAAATATAGGCAGATTCTGTTATTATATTAATACTTTCTTTTATTTTTTATACATTTATATAGAGGAACTAATGTTCTTTTAAACATTTCTCAATATCGCAGTTTGATTCTCCAATTACATGAAGCATTCTAATCACACAAAATTTGAAGTACAATATTATTTTTTGTTTTTGTTTTTTAGTTATAACATTTTTCAAATTGTTCATAAATCTATTAAATGCGATATACATTATATAATTCTCTCCATATAAATATAAAACAAAGTAATCATTATATATATATATATATATATATATATATATATATATATATATATATATATATATATATATATATATAATATATATATATACGTCTTGAAATCGGATAACTACTTTTAATAGCCAAGTGTGCCTTCAGATCTATAATCGTGGTTAGAAACCATTAGTTAGTAGTAGTTTTTAATCATGATTAAGATACGTACAGCTAAAAACATGATTGTTGTTAATATTTGTTATGTAACTCCCTCCTTTTCCATCACACACTCATTAATTTGTTCTATAATAATAATAAAAAGTATTGTTTTTGCATGGCTGCAGAAAGGAGTTTGCTATTAACTGAAAGGAGACCCTTTGATTCCTCTTGGAGGCCTTAAAGGAACCGAGCAGGGCAAATTCCTAATGACCATTCCATACGTTCTTGTCATTGCAGCTGTTATTACTATGTGATTATTCATATAGTATACGAACATGGATGGGCTGCTCACCAACATGCATTTGCCAATGTGGTGAGTTTATTGGCTTTTTACCTCTAAGTTTAAGATCAAGAAACATCATGGTCTTTCTTCTCAGTGCCTGATAAGGCAGAATGAATGTTTGTGTAAATGATAAATATTTTTCCAATACATATATACAATTATGACAGACAAAAATAAAGCATGGCCCTTATTCCTAGGAGGCTGTAAAGTCACCAACCAAGGCAGCGGTTGGTGGCCGAAGGCGGAGGGTGCTAAGAATCCCCTGATTGCGGACCCAGGCTGCCATTTGATGACGACTTTTTATTTAGGTACTTACAACTGCAGATCACTTTCAAGTGAAGGAAGATTGCAAGAATTAGAAGAAGAACTGTCTTATATTAAATGGGACATTATTGGACTTCCTGAAGTTAGAAGAAAAGGAGAAGAAACAATTGATTTAAAAAGTGGACATATACTTTATTATAAAGGCACACATATTGGAAATACAAGTGGAGTAGGATTCATTATAAATAAAAAGTAGAAGAACAATATTGTGGAGATTGATGGTGTATCGGACAGAGTGGCAAGATTAGTTATACAACTTAATAGCAGATACCAAATGCAGATAATTCAGGTTTATGCCCCAACAAGTTCTCATAGTGATGAAGTAGTAGAAGATTTTTATATGGATGTACAAAAGGCTTTTGATCAGAGTAAACAACATTTTAAAATTGTTATGGGAGACTTTAATGCTAGAATTGGTAGACAAATGAAAGATGAAATTGCTGTAGGTAATTTTGGTTATGGTAATAGAAATGAGAGAGGACATATACTTGTGGAGTTTGCAGAAAAAGAAAAACTTTATATTATGAATTCATTTTTTGAGAAAAATATTAAAAGGAAATAGACATGGAAGCATCCAAATGAAAGTACAGCAGAATTGGATTATATTTTGACTAACAGAAAATACATATTTCAAGATTGTAATGTTCTTAATAAATTTAACACGGGAAGTGATCATCGATTAGTAAGGTGTAAGTTATGTCTTAATGTAAAACTAGAGACAAAAATTATTAAGAAAAACAATATTTACAGTTGATATTCCTAATCTTCAGAAACATTCTAATGAATTTAAATTAGAACTTACAAATAGGTTTCAAGTGTTAGGAGATTTTGAACATGATTCAGATTTGAATGAAATTAATATGAAAATAGCTGATACACTTTTAAAAACTGCAACAAACGTAGCTGGTAGAAAAAAGCAGCAATTGACTAATAAAATTTCTACTGAGACTAGAGAATTTATGAAGAAAAGAAGGAATATGAAGATATACAAAAATGATGTATTAAAAAGAATTGAATATCTCGAATTTTGTAAAATGGTACGGAAAAGAGTTGAAAATGATATAAGAAATTATAGCTGTGAAATAGCAAGGAAAGCTGTAGAAGAAAATAAAAGTCTCAAAAATGTTAAACAACATTTTGGTATTGGTAGGAAATTTATATCTGCAATAAGAAAAAAAGATGGAATTATTACTAAAAAGAGAGATGACATCATGAAATTGGTAGAAGATTTTTATCAAGAATTATATAGTAATAAAGAACAAGTACCTCCTATATCTATTACATCTTCTGAATTGCCCAGAATTTTAAATGAAAAAGTGAGCCATGCAATTACGTGTATGAAGAAAGGAAAGACTACAGGAAATGATGGAATTATAATTGATATATTAAAAGAAGCAGGTGAAGAAATAAAAACAATTTTAGCAAAGTTATATACCAAATGTCTAAATGATAAAGATGTACCAGAAGATTGGAAGAATGCAGTAATAATATTAATATTTAAAAGAGGTGATAAAGAATATATTAGAAATTACAGACCTATCAGCCTTTTATCAGTTTTATATAAAAATTTTACCAAAATAATTACAACTCGTCTACAGAGAACTTTGGATTTCCATCAACCAAGAGAACAAGCTGGATTTAAAAGTGGTTTTAGTACAATAGATCATATCCAGGTATTGAGAGAAGTCATAGAAAGGACAAACGGATATGAGTTGTCATTATGTTTTGGATTTTTAGATTATGAAAAGGCATTCGATTCTATACACATTTCTTCAGTGATTAAAGCATTGGATCATCAAAGTATAGATCCAGGATATTGTCATATTTTAAAGAATATTTATAAAAATGCAACAGCAACAATTAGATTACATAATGATACTGGCAAAATCAACACTGAGAAAGGTGTAAGACAAGGTGACTCCATATCTCCAAAACTCTTTACAGCAGTGCTGCAAGAAGTATTTTGTGGATTAAAATGGAAAACTAAAGGAGTGAAAGTAAATGGAGAGTATTTAAGTCATTTAGATTTCGCAGATGATGTAGTTGTTTTTGCAAATAATGCTTCAGAGCTGCAGGGAATGTTGCAGGAGTTAGCAGATGAAAGTAGAAAAGTAGGACTAAAGATAAATGTTAAAAAGACTAAAATAATGTTTAATCGATTTGCTCAAAATATGAAAATAAAGATTGATTATGAAGAATTAGAAGAAGTTAACAGTTACAAATACCTTGGTCAGATTATTAATACAGATGGAAACATAATGGAGGAAATTAATCATAGAATTAAACTTGGCTGAAGTGCTTTTGGTAGAAATAACTTGATACTAAAAGGAAATATGCCTATGTGTTTGAAAAGGATGGTTTTTAACAAATGTGTTTTACCAGTTCTTACTTATGGATTTGAGACTTGGACACTTAATAGAAGAGCAATACAAAGACTTCAGACCACTCAAAGAAGTATGGAGAGATGTATGTTAGTAGTAACAAGAAGAGATCGAAAATGCAATGTATAGGTAAGACAACAAACAGGTGTTACTGGTCCTTATTGAAAAAATTAAAAGATTGAAATGGAGTTGGGCTGGACATATTGCTAGAAGAGATGATAATAGATGGACAATTGAAATTTTAAACTGGATTCCAAGAGATTGTAAAAGACCCAGAAAGAGGCCACATGTGAGATGGATGGATGAAATAAGAAAATGTGCAGGGGTGTTGTGGAGAAGAGAAGGTAAAGATTGGAGAAGATAGATTAAACTTGGAGAGACCTTCATCCTGCAGTGGATTGATAATGGTTGATGATGATAATGATTGTCTTTGCGTTATATACTAATTAATAACTTCTAATATCTTAGTATGTAAGTATTAGTTACAAATTAATTGGTTGGTTCATTTAAGTGTTATTAACACCTTACTAATTTACACTATTTCCAGTTTAGCATTATGCAGGGTGATTTTTTTAATATAAGCGGATTAGCATATAATGTTAACATATGTTTAAAGCGCTATAATTTGCAGTTCTTTTTAACTCTGCCTTTATTAATTTTATAAAATATTAAAACATTTAAAATTAAAATTGTGATTATTAATATTCTTTAAAGTATTATGTCTTTTGTTTGGAATTTATAATTAAAGTATTTGTGTATTGTGTTGCAGGTAATTGATTATTAGTCTCAAAAGTCACGTGATGATCAGTATTGACAGAATTGACTACTTAATGCTTTCAGAAATTTATATGTATAAGTTTCTGGGAAGTGATTGGCTGGAATATTTAAATATCAGAAAGCATTAATTTATATTGTTTCCAGTTGAACATTGTTCATATTTGGTTTTATATATATATATTATAATTTAATGTATGTATTTCTTCAAATCAATATAAATAATCTTATAATTTAATTGAATATAGAAATAAAACAAACAAACTTCTTTTTAATACTTGTTTTTTATATGACTATAATGATGAAAAAGAAATCCAATGTTTCCACTATTTCATATAGTCTTTTTTAAGGTACACTAAAATAATATATATATAATAAACATCACATATTTCAAAAAAGTATATATATATATATATTAAATTGAAAATTACAAAATATATCCATAACCAAATATCTACCTTATCTCCCACTCCCCTTTTTTATTACAAACAATCACAAACTAAACACAAACATTTTTTTTTCTTCTTATTTTTTTAAACTATATATATCCTTTAAAACATTTAATTAAAAACCTATTACTTTCTTTTCTTTTTTGCCATTAACATCCTATTTAATTCTTGTTTTATTTTATTAATGTGTATACCCTCCTTTATCATTCTTTCATTGTATGACTTAATACATTCCAAAGGCTTTATTTCAAAATCCCCATGCTTAAATCTATTCATGTGAATGTAAACAGCAGAATTTTTATGATCTAAATACTGTTTTAATCTAGTTTTTAATTTATTTTTACTAGTCCCAACATGTCATTTCTACATTCTTTCTAAAACAATTCAAACATTTTATCAAATAAACTGAATTCATTATGTCTAACTTATTATAGTCCCCATTATTATTAATTAAAAAATTTAAACTTGCTTTCTTTTTATAAACTGGACAAATTGAAACATTTTATTTTCTATTAATCATTTTAACTATTTTTTTAACTTTAATAAATAATTTTTTAGATATATTAAAACCAACATAAATAATCTTTTCTCTATTCCTATTCATATATAATCCCATTCTATTTCTTATTTTATTTATATTTTTATCAGAAAATAAACATTCAACTACACCCCTAGGATAATCATTCATAAAACATTCATTCATAATAATATCAACCTCATTCTCAAACAAATTACTATTAAACATAATTTAATTGCCCTAATAAGTATATTATTAACAATATTAATTTTACTATTTATTATCAATATCTGAAAACCAATTATTTGTTAATCCAAAAAATGTTTTTTTAAACACAGCTGTTTCTATAACAACACTACTATTCCTATCAATTTTATTTTAAAAATTCTAACATCCATATATTCAATAACATTAATATATATATATATAATGTGCACATAAAATATTTTTTCTATAATATTCCTTACCCAATAAATCATTAACATATCTTTCAATATTAACCATTTAATCACTCTGAAATTTACACAAAGCAGCATTTGTGAGTGATAAAATGTTTAATATAGAAAGATATGTTAATGATTTATTGGATGTGTAATATAGTAAAAAAAAATTTATGTTCTCTATATTGGTTTAGAAATAGATGGAGAAGAGATAATATGGAAAAGAAAAGATGGATAGCATTGCCTTATGTTAATGATATTGTTTGTAATAAGATTACATCATTGGTATCTGCTGATTTTAATGTTGCATTTAAAGTGGGTGCACATACTGGAAGATTAGTTATTAATGGTAAAGATTGTATTTATAAAATCAACAAATGTAATATTATATATAAAATGGTATGTCATTTGTGGATATTGTTACATCAGGGAGACTAAATGTGCATTGAAAAAGAGAGTTAGGGAGTATGATTTATAATATAATAAGTTGCATTATTCTGCAGATAGAGATAAATCTGTTTTTGCAGATCATGTGTAGTGGAGAAATCTGCTTTGGCAGTGTTTTTATTTTGCAGATGGAAAATGATTTGAAGAAAAAAAAAATTAAAGAGACATATTTTATAAATAGTACATATAATGTATTGAATAAACAGTGTAATTGTGTTAGTATTCACAATTTATGGAAAATAGGTCATTCACGTGGGAATGTTGCTGTTGTGTGAGTTTAATAAGCTTTAAATATTAACGTATTGAGTACTCAAGATGGCGGAATCCGCCATAAGCTGGCTATAGCAAAGGATATTAATCTTCAATTTTATATAGGCATTTAAAAAATTTTATAGTATTATTCTAGTGGATTTTTTTTTTATTATACTTATATATATATATATATTGAAACAGACAGATCGAAGAATCGATCTTAGTTTCATGGTTGTCATTTAAGAACGGTAATTCTAAACCACTATTTCCCCGCAATGAGACTTTTTCTATCTCAAGCCACATAGATATTAAGTTATTTATTTTGTGTTTGTTTAAAAAGAATTTAATGTAAAGAGTATGAGTATAAATGTCACAAATCGTGATAAATAATATTCGTGTGTGTGTGGTTTGTGGATTTATATTAGCTCAATTTAAAAGTTTCAATTGCGTGTATATTTCCTTTAAATTTTAATTTTGCAAATTATACAAAGTCATTTAAAAATGCTGATCAAAAGTCACATTCCTTTGATCAGTATTTTTAATCAAAATCCTACTTATACAAAAGGTATAGAATGATTAATTTGTACTTCGATAAATTAAGATAATGAATGTATAATTTTGTATTCACGAATTCCGATGTAATTGTTTTGTCAATTTAGAATCATGTATTAAATTTAAAAATAAATGAGGAACGTAGAACTCTTATCAAGAAAGGCAAATGCTATTGTATAGTCAAATTAGATATTGCTGGAGGCCGAAATCAAAGGAGGCGGAGTTATGAACAAAAACTAGGCAGAAAGGTCAACCGTAGCCATCTTAAATATAAGATAGACACTCTAACTTTTGACTTGGCTGTGCTTGGATCATCTCAAGCTACAGCAAAGTAGTTGTTCCAGAGAAATCACTTCAACCGTTATTAAGAAGTTGCCCGGTAAACTGCAATCATGATGGGCTAAGTCCAAGAAGCTGATCCCTGTTCTGCCAATTTAAATCTTTCATACCGCTGATCTGTAATGTTTTCCGTGCTTCCAGTCTTCCAAATTCCAACATTTAAATTAACCATGCCTTTCTAAGAAATTCAAAATGCGCGCCTACGTTCTTCATACATATCACCGCAAGAAGAAAAGCCGGACGAAGAAAGAATGGTAACTTTTGTTACATGAACTTTTTAACTTTCCTCTCAGTAATAATTTTATATTTAATCTGTAAACCTAATTAATTGCATGTAAATTTCTTGTTTTCCATTTGAAAATGTTACACTAAAACCTGTCAGTAAATTTCCTTCTCTAATATTTCTGTGCTCTAGTCTTTAGATAATCATTATTAATATTTGTGCCTTCTAATAATCCATTTGTGAATACATTTATATTTTACTATTACTTATTTTACAAACAAAACGATGCCAATAATAATATTTCTCAACTCTAGTTAAAGTCGGTAAAGTTATCTCATAATATTTATTATATTCATTTTAAAAGTAATTTTCTTGTATCGAACTAAAAATTGTTTCATTTATGTTGAGTTGAGAAATATTCAAATATTTTTATTGTTTCTTTTACTTCGTCATGATATTTTAATCTATACTCCAAATCTCAAATACTTAAAACAGTCTAAAATTTTATTATAATTTTTTTTTTGTATATATTATTACGGAGTAAGAATAATAAGTGAATATTTTATTGCTATTATTACCTTCCGAACAATCTGGGGAGTTATGGGTTTCAGAGTGAAATTAATTAATTATTACTTTTGCGATCGTTTGATTTCGCCATGTTTTATTGAATAGTTATATCGGACTGTTGCGTAGAAAATGTTACGGAGAGAAAAGGTTTTATATAATTTCGTTTTAAAATCATCTTCCGATCACTCTTCCTCGATGTTACTGTGGCAATGCCTTTACCTTCGCCTAAGTTGGCGTCTCGTTTTACTACCACATGGAGAGAAAGAAATTCTTCTCCAGGTAATCTCTTGGATCACCGGGGTTCGAAAATGAGCCCGGCTGGTTGTAGTGTCCCGGATCTACTTGGGGGCATTAAGACTTGTCAAAGTACAAGCCGCCTGTATTCTGTCAATTATTTGTAGTATACCTTAATCCCTGCAACCATCAGTACATCAGTATTATATATTATATTTTTATATAAAACCGCCTCCCACTTATCCGTATACGCAATGGTTTGAATCTATTAACTAGAACAACTTAATATAAACTAGTAGTTAAATATTTTAAGTGCTCCAATTACTCTGATTCTCATATCAACCTGTACAA
This sequence comes from Epiperipatus broadwayi, assembly GCA_028023455.1. Taxonomy (NCBI): domain Eukaryota; kingdom Metazoa; phylum Onychophora; class Udeonychophora; order Euonychophora; family Peripatidae; genus Epiperipatus; species Epiperipatus broadwayi. Next base: position 12,169 of record JAQFVV010008806.1, on the reverse strand, counting down.
CCATTTAAACACATAAATATTGGCATGAGTTTGTTAATCAGTACAAACCGATTATTGATGACTAGCAGCAATCTATTATAAAATACATATGAGAGTTTTACCGTACCTGTAAATAATATTATTCAATGCTTTCAATAATTTATTAAAAATTTATCTAACCTAATTTTGTCTCTCTTGCATTATTACTCTTGAAATCTAGTCAATAACCTGCTGTCTGTATCGACAACTTAAATATATACATTAAATTATTAGCCGTACCAATATCCCGACTATAAGATATCTATGAACTAGCTGATTGTAGGTAATTTAGTCTGTGTTTTTCGATGAGCTAGTAAAGGGAAAACCCCGTACCATTGTAATGTTGTCATCGGTAGGTCATGCCAGGGTTTTGGGTTTGAATTTAGTTTGCATTTTGGAATTTATTCCTAGACATGGACTGGGTTTGAATTCGGATTACTGTGTGTGATTAAGCATGGTGATTTTTACCGGTACAATATATATATATATATATGTGCATGCTTAAAAGTTTTATACATTTTCAGCTAAATAAATAAGACATATTCTAAAAAAATATTATCAACAAAATATATACATGATAACTCCAGGAGGGGGGCTTAGAATCAAATATAGTGATATTGTGGCTCCATTGCCTTCATTACTGATTATTTAAACATATTAACTAATTAAATGTAATATACAAATATTGGAAAATTAGCAAACAGATTGTTTAAATTTGAACAACATCATGACAAGAAAATTTACTCAATAGTTCTATTTTGAGATATTACAAAATTTACTAAGACAGTAAGTTTATTTTTAGGTAAAAATAACACATTACTTTTTATTGGTTGGACATATTAAAAAAAATCAATAATTATAATAATTATACCAAACATTCTAATCTTCTGTTATTTATTGAACAGAAAAAAATGATTTGAAAAAAGCTGTTTAACCAATCTAATTAAGAAAACAAACAAACAAAAAAAACAGAACATAATCAATAAAAAAAACTTATTAATGACTATTAATGTAATTATAAGGGACTTCAACAAGGTCTTTGAATATTTCAAACTCTAATTTTGAATGAAATAGATGACTGAAGAGTTGGAGAGTGGAGAAGATTAAAGGTTATTCATTAAATTCTTAAGATTTTCTATTTTAATATAAACTGAGCCGTGGTTATATATATGTGTGAGAAATGGTAATCTGAATCAATTCTGATGTGTGTTGATTCAGCGCGAAATACATATATTGGAAATTATTTATCTTTTTCACATGTATGTGACAATGTGTATCAGTTGTATAAGATGCATTGAATAGCTGTGGGAGTTTGAAAGTCTGAGTTCAAGTACCTTGCAAATATATATATATATATATATGTGTGTGTGTGTGTGTGTGTCAACAAATGGCATTCTACCAAAAACACTGTCAAGCATATGTTTACATAAATGTCAGAGCAAGCATTCACTATCTCTAACTTTAATACCACTTTCAGATCATGATTTCAAGCTATTTGCTATCATCAGTGAAAGACAGGAATAAGAAACTAGATCTAAACACAAACTCTGAGTGTTTATGAAATATATTATTATGATATATATTGCAGAGACCCATATAGCTATCTGGCTTGCAATGCTGAGTTTGAAGACATTACGTGTCTAAAAGATTCATGCTTGCAAGGTGAATAGAAACTGTTTCATAAACGCTCAGAGTTTGTGTTTAAATCTAGTTTCTTATTCCTGTCTTTCACTGATGATAGCAAATAGCTTGAAATCATGATCTGAAAGTGGAATTAAAGTTAGAGATAGTTAATGCTTGCTCTGATGTTTATTTAAACATACGCTTGATGGTGTTTTTGGTAGAACGCCATCTGTTGACATAAATATAAGCGTTAGCACAAGTTTTTAACTTGTTTTTTGTTTTTCATAAATGTACCTTTGAGGTCTTTCTGGCAATGATATTTATTGCAGAGGCTTCTACTATGTGGTGATACTGAACTGATATCAGACTCATATAGCTATCTGGCTTGCTATGCTGAGTTTGAAGACATTACGTGTCTAAAAGATTCACGCTTGCAAGCTGAATAGAAACTGTTTCATAAATGCTCAGAGTTTGTGTTTAGATCTAGTTTCTTATTCCTGTCTTTCACTGATGATAGCAAATAGCTTGAAATCTTGATCTGAAAGTGGAATTAAAGTTAGAGATAGTGAATGCTTGCTCTGACGTTTATGTAAACATATGCTTAACGGTGTTTTTGGTAGAATGCCATCTGTTGACATAAATACAAGCATTAGCAAGTTTTTAACTTGTTTTTTGTTTTTCATATATATATATTGTAATCAAAAGGTCCACCTGGACCGTAACAGGTAAAATTAATGATATAACACAAGACTGTTATGATATAATCTGGTCGCGACCAAGATACACCATGAAGACTCACCGCAGCATTACATGAAGATATATTAAATCACCCCAAAATAAATTATGTGACTATTCATTTAATAACAATTTTCAATAATGGCTATATTTTAAAACAAAATTTCAAAACCTTAAACTTAGATTTTATTTACATAAGAATCTATGGCCAACCAGGAACAAGATGATATGATCTATAAAATTACTAAAGATTACTTTTCCAGAATTAAATATATGTTCCATTACATCAATGTATTGACTATCATGTGGTGAATACAGACCCTTTAACAAGATAGTAGTAATTATAATGAACATCATAACATGATTGGTCACTGCTCAGATATATTCAGGATTTTTAGTACAACAATGATATGCAGGGTATTTTCTTTGCAAGAAAAGATAAGCAATATGAACTTTAGATTCTTTCATCATTAATTTAAATGTCAAATTAAATCGATAGCAATGAGACTCTTATTATTATAGATAAAGCATAAGTTATAATACTAGAAAATAGATTTAATTATAATATTGGTTAGCAAATTTATTTATTAATTTATGTCAGAATATCACAAAACATCAATAAAAGTAACAAATTTTCGGTTATATTCTAAAATTAACAAAGCAAAGCTGAAGTGATGGAAGAGACAAATGGGATTTTATTATACTTTGTACATCTCTAAATACCCAAGAACAATAAGCAGTAAAATATTATCTTAGAACTTCAGTAAACTTTGTATACATCATCAGTGACAATATGTGCTCTAATATATGATTTATTTAATATAGTGAATTTTCTGGTTCTACGTGTGACAAATAGCAATGATATGGTTAGATTAAATCATAAAATTAACATTTATTTACAACTCAATCAATATGAATAAATGACTGATTAATACTATGATCAAAATTAAATTAATAATAAACAAAATAAAATAATATCACATGTACTTGTTCTTATACATAGATAATATACATACGTTCAAAACAAATACAATATAAAATGTTCTCACAAATGGATTCAATTTCAACCCTTATAGGGAGAGGATGGGTTCAAACACCTAGTCAATAACATTTCCAATATGTCAATCTCAGAACCAATGCAACTATACCCAAAAATATAATAATAATAAAGATTAGTATTGATAAGCATGCAAAAGCTGGCCATGAAGAAATAATGAATCAAAGAGGATAATTGATTCCTAACTCAGCTTGAAGTATCATCTAAATTGACCTGTAATAAATCATGGAAACAATTTATCAAATGCCATTTTAATGACTGATAACTGAATATGTAGGATCAATCTAAAATGAGGAAAGCAACATCAGCATCATAATGTATATAGACTCTGACCAAATATACATTTACACAACAAATAGCAATGGTATTCCTGTGGGTGTATTTGTCTACACAAAGGAACAGCAAAACCTTAAATGCTCTGTGGGTTTTATGACCATGATCAGGGCAACATATACAATTACAGAATATTGCATGGATTAACCACTAGCACAAGAATAAATATAAAGAATATAATAAAATGGCAAGTGACTATTTTGCAGATTAGACTACCAGCACAGAATAATGCCATATAACATTATACAATAGTGTAGACATTGTCTTTTCAAATAAAAGGATTTTAAAATTATCCTCATCAATATCAGTACTAAATTAGAGGATTCATACAGTCCTTCAAACATGAATTAAGACATAAAATGAAGAAAGTACTTTAGTATAAAAAATAACTGAGATAAGAACCAATTCTGCCTATAAAATTGGTGAAATAGTAATATATAGTAAATATATAATATGAGCATAGGCACAAAACCCAGGCAAGACATACGGTATCAAGTCATATGTCATTGATACATGTTATAGATTCATTAAATAATCATTACACATTTATGTGAGTGCTGTTCCATAATAATTAATTCTCCTCAATCCCTATATTATATATTCAATCCAATTAATTTAAATTAATAAATAATTATTTTAAACACAGTAGAATATTTACTGCAAATGTCATGCATGTATAAGATAATATAAAAATATAAATCAAAATAGAATTACATATTTGTCTAAATAACTATGCTATGTTAAGATACATAATATTTCAAATATACTACATATTGCCAATAATATCAATAATACATTTTCTTAATACTCAATATACAACATATAAATTAAATTTTTTTTTTTAATTATAATTTATAGATATTTATGAATTTGATTATATTCCTCTTTGTTTCCACCCATAATAAACATTCTATAATTAATTGATTCACATGAAGGCTCTCTGAATATTTGAGATATTTATAAAAGATGGAACATGTTTAATACTGTAATGCATGAAAATATATCAACTCCATCTAAATAATCTTCTTATGAATGTTTAAGATTGATCCTTTTCTTTTTTTTTTGTACACTGTCACATGAATACAGGGTATCCCTCCACATTAACCAATCTCATTATAAATAACTAGAGTATTACTCAAAAGTTAATAAACTTCATTACTTCTATGTAGGCATTACTCCAAAGTTAAATCAATTCATTATTTTTAATTTATTTAGTCAGTATCAAAAACTAGGTATGATTATCCAAGCAGATAATTACCCATGGTTGCTATGACAGTGATAAAATAACTGTCTTGTTAGTTTTTATTTTCTTTCAACAACTATATTATTTTTTAACAATAAGATGATAAACTCACATAGCAGGAATATTATTGCTAAAATAAGTTCAAAGTGGAATTATAGCTAATTTTTTTTTTGTTCAGATATTTTAAAATTGTTATAGGATTCTGCTCCATACATATATGGTATAATTATACAATTTAAAATTATAAAAATAAAATAAACATATATTTCCAAATAGACTGACCTTTAAAACTGTTATTCCATTGTTGCAGTTGAAAAGCCAGTACATTTCAATTATAGATATTTTGAAAGATAATCAGCAGTTAGATTTTCAGTTAGCAGACTTGAACAGACTTGTTTAAATTTAGATACTCAAATTGTTATCAATACATAATAACATCACAAATTTGAATTAGATAGGAAAATTTTCAGTTTAATTATGTTATTTATCCTTAATTTTAAGTACTTCTCATATTTGTTGCATATTCATCAACAGAAATTTTAAACACTCTCCTTTCTATCTCAGTTAACACAAAAAAATCATTGCTTATTCTCTTCTCACCTTCATCCTATTACATTTCTCCTCTTACCTATTTCTGTTAAAAATGAAAGTGAAAAAAAAAATGTGTTTATTGCATTCTATCACCTGATTCAAGACAAATCAAATAAATCAGTTTAATTAGACCAAAGTTAATTTTTAGGATTAGTCAAAGGAAAATAAATAATGATTATTATTATTATTATTATTTATATCTTACTACATTTAATAAAATATGCTGCTGGTTTTGCAGGTTAAACACAACTTGTCTAACTCAGTGATTGGACAAAAAAACAAAATTAATAAAAAAATATAGAATAAGCAAAGTAAAAAAAAAATGAAATTACATAATTTCATCATTGAGTCAAATTGAATACAAGTATCAGGTATATACAAAATGCCAACTATGATAATTAAGCCACCTAGAAAAAGACAGAGAAATTTTAAATCAGTTCAGCCAAGCTATATATTTTGTACCAAAATATAAGGTTACTATATATATATATATATTATATATATATATTCTAACCTCCCCCCGCGCGTCCTCACCCCAAAATATATTGTTTATTACGAATATTACGGGTTCTAGCTCAGTTAACAAATAAATAATTGAAATATTCAGCATTAATTAAAATGATTACTAGCTCTAATTTTAAAATACAAATACGGTTCAATTTTTTAAAATGAATTAACAAATATTTACTATTTTCATGAGACATGGAGTGACAATACGGGGAACGAGATAGACTACATTGAGCCATTATCCACACGATACTACCTCAATGGCATAAGAACACTATCCCCCCTTTTACTATACCAAATAACTAACTCATAGTATTCTTACGACTTTCTAAGCTCTATTCACTACGATTAAAATAATAATCCTATTCTAATCTTCTTTATAACAAGAATCTAGCTTAATTAAATAAAATGAAGTAAAATAAAATAAAATCTCAGGTTTATAAATTGTATTCTAACTGATTTAAAATTATGGTAGTAAAATATGAAAAAAGAATTTTATGTCATAATCTACTACACAGCAACTAATAATAATAAAAATAATAATAACAATAATAATATAATATAATCGTCTTTCTTCCTAAATGAAATAAATAAATACGTACGTGGTAGTATTTTAATAATCTGACAACAGAATACGTGTGGCAACATTAGCATATAATTTAATGTAATATTGTGGCAACCGACTTATGACCAATAAATAATATAAAATTATGATTTTTTAATTTTAATATACCAATAAATTCTCAAAATTCTTATAACACTTTTATGTTTACCCTTTGTGCAAAACCTATATGTCTGTTTCAATTATAAAGGTATCGTGATTTCATGCATCCATGTGGAGAAATAACAACTCAGACACAAAAACTTTAGAACAAATTTAAAACAAAGTTTATTAACAACATAAATAAATTAACAATATTTTTACACTATATACATTGGATATCCCTTACTTTCATATCTCAACTTAATTTATTAGTTTATAAAATGAAATCAAAATAATATTTACTTTTCCTAGTTAAATCTTATTTTTTTTAAAACACTTAAGAAAATACAGTATTATTACTTGATTTATTATTATGGTTAGCTTATGACAAAATGCATTTCTTATATGATTATCACTAACACTTTTCATCCTTAATATTATTAAAATTATATTTTTTTTACAAAATTTACATTCGTAATAAAATTCTACAAAATAACAAATTTTAGTTTTATATTGGTTGTATGGAATCTTACAAAGTCAAAACATTGTTCTACATTCGGTATTAGGTTTTTTTGTTCATTATCCATTGTTTATTAATCCTAATATTCTCATTCAAGCCTTACTTCAGATGATATAATTATAATTATTAATATACCATGTACAAGTATATGTTTATTGTACATTATTGGACTATTTTCTTGATAAATATGCAATACTTATTTTCTAAATATTATTAAAAAAAATTCATTCAAATTTTATTATCACTTTTAAAATACTTGGTTTAGATTTCTTTTCAAAATCTTATATTCATTTCTGAATTAACTTTACAATGTATTATATGATTCTTTCTCTCTTTATGATATTTTGGACTTTCAATTTTAAAGTTACACAATTATATACATTCCAGCAAATAAACTATTCTTACACAAACGATAACATATCTTCAGTTCTATTTTATTCATTATTTCTTTGAAAATATCTTTCTGACCGATGCAGATTCACAAAATAAGGATAGCGAAGATAGATGCATAGGATCAAAATACAACTAGAATATTACTCGTCATATATCTTGACAATCATGGCACAGTGAATTAAAAGACACTATAGAGGAGTGACCTTTACCTGTCTAAACAATCTCTATTATAGGAGCGATGCTAAAGCTATTTCTTCAGCTTTATTATAACATCCAAAGTTTAAAGATATGCAAAAACACTGTCCAAACTATATGTGTTCAGTCATAGGGCCTAGTTAACTATACTGAAATCACACAAAACTAAATATGATCCAAATCCTTTATTTTTCCTATTTCTTAAAAAAAAACATCATCTTGGTTTCCTTTCCACTAGTACTTCCAAGTCACTATCCGATCTTATTTCTCAAGATTTTTTCTATACTGTACATCGACAAATACATATCTGCATTACTAACAATAATAATATTCATTTATTTTAAAACTATTCCACTGTTCTATAAGACAACTTGCTTACTACTTTCCTCCGTATATTTAGTCATATGCAAACTTTTTAAATATCTGAATACTTTATCACATGAAAGTTCAAAAGAATCACACAATTGTTCTGTTAAATTATATTATTAATATACTTTAAATAAATTATTGCATGCATATTCCGAATTACTCCTATCTCATAATATGTTAAAAATGTTGTATAAAGTGTGTACATATAATTTAAACTTTCACACTCCATTCTTAGTCAATAGATGATCTAAAAAAAATACATTATGCATTATAAACAACTATTAAAATTACCAAATGACCTTTATCTCCTCGATCGCATTCCGTAGGCTTCACCATCCATTTGATCCTTGTAGATCTAAGATTCACATTCATACACTTTATTTTAAACACTATTTCTATAATTTTATCAAGTTATTATATTTAAATTTTAATATTACTAAATTTATGTTTTATGTTTTCCCTAATCTCATATAACATTTTGTATTTTAAAATAAATTAGTAAAAAAAATATTCCAAACTATATTTACTGTATTTCTTCATCAAATTTTCTTGAAAACCGTTCATATTAAAGCTAAAAAAAAAATGTTTATTATTTCTTCTTCAATCACTTAATGTTCTTCTTCCTGCTTGTTAAATTTTAAGGCAAAACAAATATTACTTCGTTCAATAAATATTCATGAATGATAATCCTTGGTTTTTATAATATTCAATACAATTATTAATTATGATTTTAGTTAATCTCGTAAAGAAAACGTCTACATATTCTCTTCTAATATTTTCTGCTAATATTTTCCCGTGCGACTTTTATGATGCATCTTCTAGGTACTTTGATTTAAATATTCAGTACATTTTTCTTTTTTTTTTTTCATGGATCCATTTTCATTAAGTATATTGGATTTATATTTTCCAAATCAAGCATTTCTCCAATGACCACTTTATAATATTTTTAAATTCCTCTTAGAGAAAGTTTTTCTGTTCTTTTTTTCATAAAACCACAATAGCTCTTTCATATTATTATTCTATAACTTTTTTCCTTCTTTTAAAATTCTGGTACTATATACTTTGTAATGTTTCCTTTAAAAAAAATAAACATTCTTTCTTCATTATAACTTTTACATAATTTTTTCTTTATAATATACGCATCTTAATTTTTCCATAGAGAAGAATAAAATAACTTCAGAGTAGCCTTATAAATTTGTGCATCATAATTTTTCCTGACAGCAAATAACTTCTCTTTTAAGTTTTCCGTATAGCGTCCAAATTATATTCCTCTGAGTTACAATAATAAGTTTCTGGTTGAGCATAAATAAAGCTGTATCAAGGCACTTTACAAATATTTTTCCTTTATCATAACTTCTATATACTGTTTTCTGTAGTATTTCCATTTTACTGCAAGGTTTTGGCTAAACTTGAATAAAATATCCTGGTAAGAAAACTTTTAAAAACTAGCCCTCCATGTAAAGGTAGTTCAAAATATTATATTTAAAAAAAACTTTTAAAATAAATATAAAATTTTAAAATTATATTACTTTTCTAGCTTACGATCTTATACCGCTAAAAAAATATGTTACTCCCTCCTTCACTTACACATTACTTTCTCCCGCTCTGTCTAATTCTTATATTTTGTCTGCTAAAATACCTCCATTGATTGGTTAATGACTTTTTTAGCGCGAACAAATTTACACATTTTAGTTTTATAAAGAATTTATGATGTAATGATTTAAAATATTACTTAGAATAGTATTTTTAAACTCAATTATAGTTTTATCAAAATCATTTAAACTTTAAAACAATTATTAAAATAACATTTAATATTTCAACTTTTACTTTAACGATCGATAGCAATTATATTTAGCTTTATAATTCACAAACTTTATTATTATATTCTAACAAGCGTGTGTGTGAAGGTATATAATATACAGTCACATGATTACTAACTTTATCAGATGATTTTTTAATTTACGTCTCGGTCTAAATTACCAAAACTGATATATTTTATAAAAAATTTGGAAAATAATTTAAACTTGTAGAACTAAATATAATTCTCACCATCCTACAGTTTATTTTAAAATATATTAGATTAAATTTGAATATTAATTATTTTTGTATTCAGTCATTTATAGTTAAAATCTGCAAAGCGCATGTGCAACAGCTTAATGCTGTTTAACTATTACAGTTTATAAAACATCGCGCTATATAAAATAATTGATTTATAGCATTTATTTAATTTATTAGTTTTAAAATATCATACTCGAATTATTAATATATTTTTAACTATTTATAGCTGTGTTATTTTATATGGCCAGCTTTTACAACCATAAGCAAGGATATAATTAAGCTTTATTTAACTGTTTTCTTTTAAAATAATCCATTACACTTTTATATACCAGGTATTTTCAGCCTTAAATTGTACTATAAGATCTAATTATCCTACTATTATTTATATATCATACAAACATATCTTAAAATTTAAAATTTTTTAGTAATTGACCATTCTACCTTATTATGACCTATAGATAAGGGCACAATATATATAATATTTTTGTAGTGTAATTTTTACTATACCAATCTCAAATAAGGTAGAGACTGATTTATATCCACTTTTGACATCTTGTGAAGGTGTATAATTATAAGCATCTAACTTGCACATTTCATGATAAACCAGCATTCATCATCTGACTTAGATCACAATCTCTTATACACATCTTTATCATTGTTCACTATATGTAGATAGCCAATTACTATAGTCCCTACCTTGCTAATGAATGACTTATAAAAATTATTAATATACTTCCATCAAGTGATTTGTGTCAAAATTGTGACAGCAGTAACTTTGACACATCAATTAAATTATAGTAATCGACTATCTATTTATCTACCTACCTACATACCTACTTACCTACATACATACCTACCTTCCTACCTATCTATCTACCTATCTACTTACCTACATGCATACATACATACATACATACATACCTATCTACCTATCTACCTATCTATCTATCTATCTATCTATCTATCTATCTATCTATCTATCTATCTATCTATCTATCTATCTATCTATCTATCTATCTATCTGTCTGTCTGTCTGTCTGTCTATCTATCTATCTATCTATCTATATATTAACCTACCTACATACCTATCTACCTACCTACCTACCTTTATCTATCTATCTATCTATCTATCTATCTATCTATCTATCTATCTATCTACATACCTACCTCTATCTATCTATCTATCTATCTATCTATCTATCTATCCATCCATCCATCCATCCATCCATCCATCCATCCATCCATCCATCCATCCATCCATCCATCCATCCATCCATCCATCTATCTATCTATCTATCTATCTATCTATCTATCTATCTATCTATCTATCTATCTATCTATCTATCTATCTATCTATCTATCTACCCACTGAATATTGATAAAGATATGTATAAGAGATTGTGATCTGGGCTAACTGATGGTTTAGCTTGAAATGTGCAAAGAAAGGATAATACATCTTTTTGACTTGTCTTTGCCCTTATGTTTATATTTATACTGCTCCACAAAGTGTTAAAAGTGGATAGAAACCAATCCCTAATTTGCGTGAAAATTATATTACAAAATTATTTGAATAGTATTTATAATTTTTTAAAAGTGAATTTTTGAAGTCAATAGTAGGATTTGAAATATAAATAATAAGTAAACTTGATTAGTCTAATCAATATTATTAACGATTTATAAAATTAGAAATAAAAACTCACATCTGTATTTTAAATTAATTATTATCATATGTATATATTGCATACATATGATGCGATAAAGGAACTACCCATGTTATTATAATTACGATCACAATAAATTTTGATTAGAAAAGAATTTGTTTGG
>JAQFVV010008805.1:0-22256 GCA_028023455.1 Epiperipatus broadwayi | reverse complement strand
TATCTTTGTGACTAATTAAAAAATGCTAAAACTTATTTTAAAAATTTGTAAAGCCTAAGCACTTATATTGTTTATTTTGAATGACTTTGAATAGTTTTTTTTATAATTTTTGTTTTATATAAAGTTGTGAGTATTTTTGTTTTAGTATAATTCTGCAATTTCTTATAATAGCTTATCTATGTTCATTTCCAGTTTTTTGTGGCTTGTTTACTTCAGAAATATTATGGTAGTCCTATAGCTTTAGATTGCTGTTTTATCATTATTGTAACTAATATTAATGTAGGATTTTATAGCAACATTTCAGCAATCATTTTTTTATTAATTTATTTAAAAAAAAAAAATTGAAGTGTCTTTATGTTATAGATAGCCAGCAAAGATAAAAGACTTTATTGAGAACTGCAAAAAAAACATGGCTCATAGATTTAAAACTTATTTTTGAAGATTAAATCAATTTAGTTTATGTAAATTAGCAAATGTTTTAAAAGCAGAATTAACCAATGAGATTATGAGATCAGGTCAGTATAAAAAGGAATGTTTGATCTAGTCTAAACAGTGCAGTATGTTGTTAACTGTGATATTGTGAAATTTATAATTAATATTTTTTGTCCAATTGTTTTAAAGTAGTAATTTTTTATAATCATTATTATTTCCATTTTAAATGCTTTTTAAAAGTTTAATTTTGTAATTATTTTAAATAATGCCTGAATAGAAACCAGTTATTTCCTTTTAGAAAGTTTTCCTTGAAGCGTAATTAAGAACTACAATTATTTTTATAGAAAACAACAATAGTCACTTAAGAGTGGGTACAATGTGTACCAAATCCAAGAAGAATTTAACTACAGGATCAGAGATTTGAAGATATGTGAGGACTTTGAATTCAATGTATTTAAAAATTTAATATATTTAGTATAAATAAACATTTATTTTTAATAGCTTTATCTCTTAATAAATATAATTTTTCAAGAAAATGTAAGTTAACTAATATGAAAAGAATATTTGTTAAAAGTTATTCTTAATATATAGGGTATATGACCACAGACTTTCACATGACCCACCACTCTCCACACTATCTCAGAATACTGATACATTTGAACACATATATGTTGAAAAGATAAATAATCATCAATATACATATTTCATGCTAAACCAGCAATCACCAGTTGGTCCAGATTACCATCTCTACACATATGATCACTGGTTTAGCATAAAATACATATATTCATGATTATTTATCTTTTCAATATATGTGTTCAAGTATATCAGTATTATGAGATAGTGTGGAAAGTGGTGGGTTGTGTGAAAGTCTGTGCTCATATACCCTATATATTACATATATAGACACAGGTATATATAAGCCTGCGCATTTCAGTCAAAAGTTATTCTTATAATGTTATAAATTTTAAGAAAGAGAAAAATTAATATGTTGCATCTAAATTAAAATCTAGATGAAAGAGTATTTTTTGTGATGTGCAAGTATAATTGTTTTGTTATATGGATGCATATGGAAGACCCTGTGTTTAGCTTATCTTAAAAGCTTAATTTAAATTAATTTTATGTCTGTAAATGATATATTCTTTTAAAAATTGAAAGAAAGTGACTGTTAAATTTATATGCTTTTAAGTAAAGATTTATTTATTATAAAAACCAATGAATGAAATATACAATTTAAAATGACTTTTTTATTTAAAATAAAGTAGATTATAATGCATTTCTTTCTGAAGATTTGCATTGTATTATATAATTTGTGCTTGGATGGAAAAGTTGTTATTTTACCCAAAGATAACTAATTGAAAGCTATGAATTTTTTAAAAATAAAAGTCTTGAATATTTTTTTAAAAAAATATCTAACTTTAGTTAATACAAAATATAAATGTCTGCTGAAAAAAAAGAACAAATCTTATGTTATACAATATTTTATGGATGTTTAATGATGGAAATGTAGATATTATACATGACCTATATTTATCACATATTTTGATGTATAAAAGTCTTGAATTTGTATAAGGAAATATGTACATAAAGGATATCTTATTTAGCATAAGAATAGATCCTTAATTATTTTTTCCCTATTAAAATATTGCTTGCTTGGATAAATATTCAGAAAAGAGACTGGAATATATATTTATCTTTCAAAGATGGACAATATTTTTTCGGATTTGTTAGGATTTAGTTTTTTCATTTATGTGTTTGTTGAATGACACTGAGAAAGGAGTGTAATATTTGTTCAGAACATTCTAGTCATTACCTAGCAATGGGGAATAATTTTTGAAAGCATTGAAAGTACAAGAAGAACAAATGACTTTTAATAACTTTTAAATTTTTATTGTTATTTTAGTTTATTGTAAATATTTTAAAATAAAGTTTAACCAATGTGCTTATTATAATAAGTGTTCTTAATTTAATATTAAGATAGATTAATTTTTTATATTAATAAAGAAAAATAGATTTTCAGAAACTAATTTACTGACAAGTAATAAACACTTACAACTTGTTTGGATGGACAGTCAAAAAAAGCAGATCACCATTCATGGCTCCAATAATTGTTGAAATGATGGGTAACATTATTTATTTGTATTGCATTGTCTGATAATATTTTAAATGTATTTTTTTAAATTAGTATTTTATTATTATTATTATGGGTCATATGGTTTGAATATTTAAAAGTTGAATGAATCATTTATATCATTATAATCATATGTATTTCATAAAAAAGTAAATGTAAGAGTGCTTTATAAAATATCTAAGGGTATTTTTAAAATATTTTCTTATAAATGCTTGAATATGCTTATGTTTTACAACAGCATTGAGTTGTTAACATATTGTTATGGATGGCATCTATTGGGATCCAGTGATGTGCAAATATTGATCTTTAAATTATATAATGCAATAATAAATGAATAAATGTATGGTACTAATGAATATTTTATCAAAATCACATGCTGAGATACTATGAATCATCTTGAAGTGAATATTAGATCTTTGTTGTTTTTTAGAGAAGTAGTTTGGAAATTATTTTTGTAGCATGGCTTGTATTTGTTTGTGATGTTTTTAGAGTTATTCAGCAAGTGGAGTTGGGAGAAAAATTGTTAAATGAAATCCTAGGTGTTAGGGATATATTTTTAGAAGGATATTACAGGTATTATATTGTCAAAATTTGAATTTATTAAATATATAAGTAACCAAGAAGTATATATTTTGCCATGGACAGTTGCATTTTTTTACAGTAAATAAGATCTGAGATAAAAGCCATGACATGAATTTAAGGTGCCTAATAAATAGACCTTTTTTAGAACTTATTCATATTTTTTCTTGCTCATTTGAGTTGTTATTGTTGCCGTTTTTATTATTATTACTATTACTATTATTTTATTATTATTCTATATCGCTCACTATAATCACTGTCAACTGCCACTGGCATCACATCTTAAAAGATCTTTGTTAAATATGGTAGAGTAATAGCTAAACTGTTAGAAGTTGGTAGTTTATGTGAAAGCAAGATGAGATAAAAAAATCTTCTATTGCAAATGATATTGAATTATTTACTGTCTGTTATAATAAAAATAGGAAAGAAATGATTTGATATTCCCACAAATATTGTAAATATTAGAGTTCATTAAAACTCAAATAAATGCATATTTGGAATAGATTGAATGAGAAAATGATGAAAGTGTGATTTCTGAATGCTACGATGAATGTAAACTATAAAAATAGATAAAATAGGAAGTATGTCAACCAATATAATTTATTAAAAGTTTAAAATTTGCTATAAGGAATATGAACCTATTAAAAATAAAGAAAAGTCATGAAATTATATTTTAAATATTTTTTCTAAGTAGTTAATTTATGAAGGGAGGCATAACTATATTTTTTTTATTTAAATTTTTTGGTACTAGAATACTCAAATATATTTAAAAATTAAAATATTTTGTTGCAATGCAAAAGAAATGTTTAATAATTTTAAATATTTTACTTTGTGCTAAATTTAGAAACTCAAAAATTATAATTATAAATATATTTTTTAAAATATTATGAAACATGGCATTAAGTTTAGTAAGTTGTGATATTTATTGTTATTTTATCATTATATACCTTATTAATAAAATAATAGTCAGTTACTATTATGTTACTGTAAGATTTGTTTTCATTTTAGGTAGTCAGAATGAAGTCTATCTTATAGTTATTTACTTGTTATATTTATTATATAAATATTTTAATTTTTAAATAATATTATTTTTTGTATTATAGTTTGCAAATATTTTTTTACATTTTATAATTTTATTGTATCATAATCATCATGTTATTTAACTATAATACATTGGTTAATGTTTTTTTATAAAATTAAAGTGTTTTGGGAGTTTAATTTGTCTGAGTATATTTCTTTGATTTTTCATATCTTCATACATGATCTATAAAGATTAATGGTTTAAAACATTACCTGCTACACATGATTTATAAAAATTACTTAAAATATTATTATTCCACATGATTGATTAATAAAAGTATATTACCATAATAATTATTATTATAAAAGGTATAATTATTGGTGATTATTTTAAAATAATTTAATATTGCCATTATATCAAAAATGTAATATATTTTACAAATGCCACATAAAATAAATAAAAGATTATACAATTTTTTATTTGAATCTTATGATTTTATTTATGTTCTATTGCTGAACATTAATATTTAAATAGATGTGTAATTTTAAGTGTCATTAAAGTATTCTAGTTGCTTATTATTCTTGTTAGTTTTGTGAGGGTCATTAGATATTATGTAAAATTCCTCATTATATTCAACTTCATGGTCTTAATTAATTTGTTTTATTATAGGGGTGAGAAATGAAGCTGAAATTATTTTTTAAATAATTATAGTTTGTTTAAAATGATGATGAATAAAAATTATCAGTTGATGTTGGATTTTAAATAGTATTTTAGTAATTAATTTATTGTATCTCCATAATACATTTTAATAAGTTGTATGTTATGATTATTTTATGTGTTTTGTTTAAGTCATGAGAATATTTCAATGTACTTTTATTGTATAAATTCTGTAGGGGTACTATTCTTATGTCATTGAAGAATGGATTTTTAGAGATGTATCCTCAATGTTTAAGCCATTGTATCTTGCTGAACATCTCGTGAAGAGTTTTCATAATTTTATTAGTTATTTTAGTTGAATCATATTTTAATTATAATTTATGAGCTTATTATAATTTAAATTATTAGTAAAATAAAGAGCTGAATGTTAAATTGGAATCCTGATTATTTATAGTGAATATACATATTATTATATAATAACTTCATTCATTTATTATAAAATATTGATTGCTTTAGATATTATAAATTAGTAGGATATTTTGGGGTAGTCATAATATTATCTTGATAGTTATTGATTATGTATTTTGACTGTAGTATCATATAGGCTTATATTTTAGTTAGTGGGAGAGTTCATCTGTTTCTTTTTAATCCTTAAATCATCACATAATCTAGGTGCAGTGCTCTCAGATCCAAGGCTCCTCACTGGTAAAGGCCATAAGCCAGAAACTATTTTGGTGATATTGGATGAATAGGCACTAGATAGGGATTTTATGCACAAGCCTTCTAGCATACATTGATTACTCTGTCTTGCTTAGAGTGGCACTACTGTATGAAGAGTGTTATGCATATTTTAACAATAGTTTCTTTTTAATTGAAGGGTACAGTGAAAGTTTAATTTGGTGCCCAAGATGGGACTCAATATATGCAGTTCAGGGGCTTTGGGGGGAGAATATATTTTGCAGGTTTTGTGGTAGCAACTCATGACTCAATGTATTATTTGATTTGTAATTTATAATTTGATTTATCAGGTCAATTTGATCATTTTATTATATGAAGTATTATATTAAATGCAATGTGTGCAATCTCAATTATTATTGACATAAAACTGTTATATCATTTATAAATTAATAAATAAATAAGTAATTGCATAATGCAAAATGTGGCTTTAATTATTTTAAGATTTTTTTAAATAATTGTGTCAAATTATCTCTAAATAATATCACAATTGTTAATGTCTGTTTATCTCATGTGCAATTAATTTGTTGTGATCATGTGATGGTGATGATCAAACTTACTTTGGCAAGCAAATAAAACTCTAAAAACTCATAATTTATAGTTTATTAGGTTTGAATTTAGATTTTATATAGGTATAATTTTAGTATAGTATATGAAAATAAGTTGATGGAATTGGTTATATTTTGTACATTGTTGTATAGAATGGTAAAGTAAAGAGCAAAACGAGCATTCTTTTGATGAAAATACAGTTATAAAAATATGTCAAATATGATTTATATTATAAGTTCATATTCATCAAAGTCATTTAAATGAGTTACTTAGAGTTAGAGTTAGATAAAATATTGGAAACTCCTATAGAAAAGGGTGTTTGTAATGATCCCCTAGTAGTAGGGATATTGTTCATATATGCAAAGAATTTAGAGAATAAATTTGACTCTTTATGTGATAATGTGGGGTCAATTGTTGCTTAGAATAAACATGGGAGGTAAAATGATTTCAAAAAGATTGTTCCAGTAGTTGAAATAGATAATAACAAATTTAAAAACAGTAGGTTATCTGTAGTTTGTTAACAATAGAAGAAAGAAGGTAGGTAATAAAATAAGAGAAGATAATGAAGGACCAAAAGAAAAAAATGAAAAGAAATTAAGCCATCCATAGAGTTGACTAGTAATAACATAGAAAATAGTCAATAACCAACTGAATTGGTTGGTAAAAAATTGAAGATAATAAGACATATATTAAAGTAATTAACCAAAATGTTAATATAATGAATGATAATTTAACAAAGAAACTAGAAGAAAGTAATAAATCCCTAGATAGTAAGTTAGAATCTATTAGAATAAAGACTAAACCAGAAGAGAAAGAATTTAATGAAGTAATTAATAAAAATGTTGAAGTAATTAGTACAGATTTAAAAAAATATAAAAGATCTATTGAATTAGTCAATAATGATGAAAATGAAAAATAAAACAGCTTGTGGAGGTAGAAAGTGTAAGAGCTCAACAATCTGTTGAAATAGTTAGTATTGATTTGAAAATGGCTAAAGAACCCCTTAAATTAGTCAATGAAAACATGGTAGAAAATAAACAGTTTGTTGAGTTAATAAAAAAGGAAAATCCGCATTTCACTGAAATAGTTAGTAAGGATATTGACTTACATAATAAGTCATTAGAAGAAAATAATGAATCTGTTAAACTAGTTGATAAAGATGTGAATGATGATAAATCATTTGTTAAGTTAGCAGATGATAATCTAAGAGAAAATGAACCATTTGTTTAAGTAACTAGCAAAGAAACTCAGTTATCTGTTAAAAATATTAATCCAGATAGTGAATTGGTTTGAAAAAAGTTGAAAACCATTAAGAATCTGATGAAGTAAATAGTAAAGAAATAGAAGATGATAAACCAATAAGTGAAATGAAAAATGACAATAATGAGGAAGATAAACATTGGTTTTGTTAGCAAATGAGAAAAATCAGCAAATTGTTAAATTAATCAAGAAGGATGTTGAGCTAGTTAATGGAGAATTGAAAGAACCTAAAGTGTCTGTGGAAATATTTAATAAAGAATGGGAAGAATATAAAGAACCTATTGAATTAACTAATAAAGATACCAATGAGAGTAAAGAGTCTGTTGAAGTAATTAATAAAAATAATGAATTATATAATAAAATTTTGAAATTCCCAAAGAGACTTTTGAATTAACTAATGATGATATAGAAGATAATAAACCATCTGAATAGTTAGTTAAAGAACAGTCTATAAATAAAGCTGAGAATCTAAATGTATACTGGAGTAGAGATAAAGTTAATGAATCCTTTGGGATAGAATTAAGTTCTTTAGATGACAAATGTCTAGAAATATTAGAGAATGAATTACCAAAAGTTACTGATAATACTGGTAGCAAATTTAAGAATAAAATACAAGATCTAGTTCAGAAATGTACCATTAATTGTATAAATATGAGTCCAAAATTTAGCATTTATGAAGAAATATTATTTAAAGGAATCAAAAAATTGATATATTATGTAAAATTTATGAAAGGAGAAATTGAACAGAGTAGATCTTTAGTCAAAGCTAAAGTGAAGCTTAAATTTAAAAGTGAAAAGAAAATTAAAATAGTCTTTCTTAAAGAAATAATTAGTCATGGAAAAAATATAAGAAAAGTTAATGTGAAACTTAAAGTGTATCATATAAGACTAAATTATCCATGCACTTTACTACTGTTACACAATGCTTTATTTACCATCCTCTTTTACAGTTTACAGTTTCGATTGCTGAGCAATCTTCTTCAGAACTTTTATATCTTCTAACTTCAACTGCTAAATGCAAATTTTTTAAGTGATGAGTAAAGAGAGGATTAAGATAAATTTTATTAAAGAAAATATTGAACTGATAAGAGATATTCGTAAACCAAAAGTAAAATTCAAAAGAATGAGTGGAAAGATAATTAATTTAAATCTTGATAGAAAGATGATTGATAAGAAAAAGGATGTTGGAAATCTAAGATCAAACTTAAAGTTATAAAAGATGATATAGTTCAGTGGTCTTCAACCTTTTCACACATGCAAACTGGTAAAAATAAGGATAAGAATTCATGGACTGGCAAAAATAAGGATAAGGTTTCGCAGACCGCCAGAAGTGTATAGATAAATTTTCTTAAAGATGTAAACTGCATAACCTTAGATGACCATAATTGTTATAACTGATCAAAACAACAATGTTAAATGTACAAAATGTAGTTATATATATATGGAGTTTGTATAATAAAAAACTTTTTTTTTTTTTAATTTTGAATTTTTTTTAGAAAAGTAATAAAAAATTTAATTCTATCCCCCCATCCCACCCCCATAAACATCTGTGATAACTAAAAAAACAAATTAATTTATGTATGATCGATTAGATTTTGTTTTCGTTCTGTTTCTTTTTTTTTTTAATTGGGTAAAAATGAGATGAAAAATAAATAAAAATTGTTTACATTAATTAAAAGTTTAAACTCTTATTATTTTGTTATTACAACCTCCTGCCAATCTACCAGTGGACCAGTAAAAAACTTCTGCGGCCTGGCACTGGTCCACGGATAAAGAGTTGAAGAACACTGATATACTTAATGTAGATTTTCTTTGAAAAACAATTAATAAGGACAAAGACTTAGGTAAAACTAAAATCAAACTCAAAGAAATAGGTAAAGAACTAGCAAATATAGATGTTCTTAATGAAATAATTGATGAAGAGATCAATGGTGGAAAAGCTAAAGTTAAGCTTAAGTTGTTAGAGAAAGAAATAGTTGAAATATATTTTCTTAGATAAAATTTTGACAAAGAAAGAGATATAGGAAAAGTGAAGTTGAAACTCAAATTTCAAAGTCAAAAGGAAATTAAAATAAAATTTTCTAAAGAATACATTGATAAAGAAAGCAGTAGAAGAAAGACTAAAGTGAAATGATAAGAATGTTAAGATAAATTTTACCAAAAGAGATATTGATAAAAAAGAGTAGTAAAGGCTAAAGTAAAACTTAAAAGGAAAGAGTTAAATGAGAATTAAGGTAATTTTGTTAGATAAAAATTGCTAAAGATAAAGCCAAATAACTTGGAATAAGACACCATTTATAGATGGTATAACCCTAATAGAAGAAATGTTTTATAATAAATAAAAAAAACAAGAATAAGATTTAAAATATATTGATATTTTAATTTTAAATCTATAAGATAAAGAAAAGGGTATTCATGTTTGCTATACCAGAGAGAATAAAAGAGACTTATAATGCCAGGAGCTTAATTTAACATATAAATACAGCTAAAACACCATCATCACAAACCTTCAGAAAAATACTTTACTATATATGTTTCTTAATTATATCATTAATATAGATGTTTTGTAATAGTGTTTAACATTTATTTAACTTTAACATGAAAATTATTTATTATAATTACTAAAAAAAAAGCTGTGGGAATATATAGAAGTATATAAAATACTATTTTTCACGATCCTTTTTTAAATACATTATACTTTTTCTAGTAAAATTAAATGCACATCTATTCAGCCACATTGTAGTGAAATAAAAATGGTCAGAAATACATTAAATACATGAAATGTCTTGATGTTTGTTCAATGATAAGTTTTGCAAAAATCATGTTTTAATTTGAGAATAGTAATATATGGAAATAATTGGATATTTTTTCTCCTACACTCGCTCCATAATTGCATAAGAGGTTACAACTCATAAAAAGTTGAATCTAGTTACAAACAAATGCTTTATAGCATTGAGTAGGGCAAAAACTAAAAAAAAAATTAATTTATTTTTAGGAGACATGTAAAAATATTGAAATTAGTTCCAGATTTTATTCCTGATCAAAAATATCCAATACTAAGAATTTGCTGTTTGTTATATTAATCTGCCAAATATTAATATTGCTTGAAATGGAAATTACATAATAAAGAAAGTTTCTATCTATCTATAACCCTGTACTATAAATACCTTAAATAAAGAAGTTAAGTCCTATAATATTTCACATTCTGCATCACTTGTGAAAATATAATATTGAACTATTAATTGAAATTTATATGCTTAATTATAAAATACTCATTAGATTTCACTAAGTATTTAACTATTAAATGTACTAATTTTGTAAAAGAAAATATTACTTAGTTATAATTTGATAAGTTATATTTGAATACAATTATAATTTATGTACTGGGAATTTTAGATGTAATTGTAGTGGATTTGAATACAGCATTTCTGCTCCATTCAGTTATCCTCTCTATCTCATACAACTGATACACATGACCATACACATGTAAAAAAAATAAATGATATCCAAGATACATGTATTGTACTGAAACTGCACTCATCAGTTGGTCCATATCATCATCTATCACATGTATATAAAATCAGTGCTTTGTTTATATTAAGATAGTAAATCTTCAAAATTTAATGGACAGGCTTCAATCTATTCGATGCTCGAAATCATCAGCCATCGTTACAATTAAAAATTTGATAGTTATTAACAAAATTATTTATAATTATACAGAATTAGAGTCAGTCAATTTAGGCTTAAATTTTATTATACCTGAAATATTTATGAATTTAATGAAAAACTAATAATATAAATACAGGTAATTTTAATCATACATGATTAAATTATCATTACATTTGTACTGATATTGAGTCATGTCCTTAGTCAAACATTATAGTATAAGTATTGTTTACTTCTTAGAAATTCAATTTATCTAATAGGTAAGAAAATTGTAAGTACAATAGAAGGCATTTCTTTTTATATAAGTTTAGCACCTTGAATGTTATCTTGCCATCATCATCATCATTATCATTATTATTAGTAATAGTAGTAGTATAGAGGATTTGAATTCAGATTTTCAAGCACCCTTCAACTATCCACACTATCTTATACAACTGATACACATGACCACACACATGTAGAAAAGATTAATAATCACCAATATATGTATTTCGTGCTAAACCAGCACTCATCAGTTGGTCCAGACTAATATCTCTCACACATATATATAATCAATGCTCAGTTTATATTAAGATAACAAATCTTCATACTTTAATGGACAGGCTTCAATCCACTGCAACCTTCAACTTTTCAGCCAGCCATATCATTGAAAATCTGATGATGAAAACTCAAATCCATGCTGATGCTAATATTATTGTCATACCCATGTTGACCTGAAGTCACTCTGACCCCTCATGTATAGGACAGTATCCATTAAATACGTATAAGAGGGATGGACAGGATACAAGCCTAATATGTAAATGTTTGAAACCAGGCACTCTTCACAAACCTGGGAGCTTAATTGTAAGTATAGAGGATTTGAACTCAGATTTGCAAGCACCCTTCAACTATCCACACTATCTCATACAACTGATACACATGACCACACACATGTAGAAAAGATTAATAATCACCAATATATGTATTTTGTGCTAAACCAGCACTCATCAGTTGGTCCAGACTGTCATCTCTCACACACATATATATATAATCAATGCTCAGTTTATATTAAGATATCAAATCTTCATACTTTAATGGACAGGCTTCAATCCACTGCAACCTCCAACTTATAATATGAAGAAATAATTATTCCATAACAAAATTAATCATCTCTTCAAAACATATATTTATTTTCCAGTTATATCATACTATACACTAATCACAGGAAGGATATTAATAAACTTGTAATAGTATTCTGATGTTGATTATTTCATAATATAAATTGCTTAATGATTATTTTAATATCTCTGATACAATTTTGGAAACACTTCCAGCTTTATCTAATTCTTTTTTTTATTCTTAATATATTTTGCCAATATTCCTTTAATTTTTGGATATAAATTTTATATTACGTAGTCACTTAAATCAGATAACACTGCAATTTTTTACATTATTTAGTTTTCAATGGGTTTAGGTATGAAGAAATTGCTAAATGAATATAAACTTCTACTTTTACAATTACATCTTTATTCACTATAAACTTTTTAGTTTAATCAATAATGCAAATACTATTATTGATTTGCTAAAATGTTTAATTCCAATCTATCTTTAAACTATATGAATTTAATACACAAATTCTTGATTACAATATAAAGATTAAAACAGGCAAAACTCTCCAGACGTAGTGCCACTCAGTGCCAACCAGTGCATGAGTAGGCAGTAGATGGAAATTTTATGCACAAGCCTTCTGGCATCCATTGATTACTCTGGTTGGCACTGAGTGGCACTACTGTAGGGAGAGTTTTGCCTGTTTTAATAACAGTTATGTGCTAGTGTAAGAAATGGTGATGATGTGATGTTTAGTGGTTTAATTTATCAGATGTTGTAGCAAATATAGCAATGTCTCTAGCAAATTTATGACGAATTAAATACTTTCTTAGAACCTATACCACTTTTTTTTTTCATTTTAAAATTTTTTTAATTATTATTATGATGATATGTTGATAACAATTTATCATGAAAATGTGTACGTCGTATAAATGTAATCCGTTTATTATTCATAAAATTTCTATCTATGTAAGCAGTTGTGTTATATGATTACTTTCTTATACACTGTTTAATATGTATAATAAAATCACATACCTTTCTTATATACTTACTTATATACTTTTAAGACCAAATTGTTTATTCTATTCCAGAGCCATTTATTGTAGACGGAATAGTTAATGCTCACATATGGTATAGCACTAAAGTGATTTATTGTTTTTACCTTCATCCCATTCTGTTCTATCCACTAGCAATATTAGGAATTATATATTAAGAAAAAATAAAACAAAAAGAAGAAATATGTGCAAAAAAAGTGAAGATAAGGAATATATAAAAATATCATACAATGATTGTTAAAACAAAGAAAGATAACATTCAGTATAGATTGTAATATGAGATATATAATCAATTGATAATTATAGAAACCAATATGGAGACAAAGCCATCACATGACCAGATGCTTCGCGTCAATATTACCAGCATAGAATTTCAAAATCAAAAGTTCAGTCAAACATAAGCTAATTTTTAATTCTATTGTTGCAAATTCCGATCTTTTCTCGAAACAAAAAAAAAAAAAAAATTCCAATTGCAAATTTCCCAGCAAGCAATTCTCATGCTCACAAACAAATTAACGAGCTCTGGTTTTTGTGCTTAAAAAGAATTCAAAACCTTAGTCTAATGCAAGAGAATAATATACCTTTAATCAATTGAGTACTTACTTTCAATTTTGAATTACATTTTTTATTTAAACTTCCAAATAAAATCAAGTTACCTAAGATAATTAAATAAAACCATCAGATGAACAGTATCTGTCACCAATAATACCAGTACTGAGTTTCAAAGTTCAAAGGTCAGTCAATCATATACTTACTTTTAATGTTATTGTAGTAAACTCTGATCTTTGTTTAGTAATAAAAATTCGATTTCAATTTCTCAGCAATTAATTCACCTGCTCACCAAGTTAACAAGCTCTGGCTGTTTATACTTATAAAGAAGTCAAAAGTTTAGGCTAACAAGAAAAAAACTAGCTTTATATACCTTTTTCAATTTTCAATTGGTTAATAACTTATTTACAATTTTGTGTTAATTTTTTCATTCAAATCTTTAAACATCAAGTTACTAGATAATTCGAAAAAAACATGTCACTTTTAATAGAAATGTTGAACCATCTCTCTATGTCTGTATCCTCTAACCACGAGTTTCACACTTAAATCATATCAAAAGCTGCACTCAGTCTCTACCTCTATCACAGCCTGACCCAGAGTCTGACCAACTTATGACAAACTCCAACTCAACAATAGCAGCCAGTTCTATAATAACTGTACTGCAGGCCCCTCTGAAAATCAGGACCCTCTACTCATGGATCTCATGCTTAAATCTTATCAAAAATGTTACTCAGACTATCTTTAACACACTGATAAACCCAGAGTCCAACTACCTACCACAAAGTCCAACTTAACAATTGCAGCTAATTCTAAAATAGCAGTCACTCCTCTCCCTCCTTGGAACACTCATCTATTCAAATGCACCAGAATGCAGGCATGGTGGGGTTGTACCAATTATGAAGACAATCCTACCATGCCTTCCATCCACACCAACATCCTTTCCAACCCACATAGCTAATGAAACTAAGAGGAAAACATAGTCATACAAAAAAGATCCAGCACTTTAAAAAATCAAAAATAACATATTGATCTCTTATCAGTGCATGCCTCACAGACAATTTCCACACTATCATGGAAATTCTATTCTCTCACCCATGTTACCCAGGCAATTCAACCACATAAATCAACCTGATTTGCACGTGTAGATACAGCAGTCCAAAGCATATAAAATTTATGTAATCTTGTGTAAATCAATAAAATAATTTTTATATA
The DNA here is from genome assembly GCA_028023455.1 of Epiperipatus broadwayi. Classification (NCBI taxonomy): domain Eukaryota; kingdom Metazoa; phylum Onychophora; class Udeonychophora; order Euonychophora; family Peripatidae; genus Epiperipatus; species Epiperipatus broadwayi. The sequence goes on along the minus strand of JAQFVV010008805.1, from coordinate 7,324 downwards.
TGTAAACCTACAACTTTAGATTGCCCATGTAACTATGGTAATCCAAGCTAGATAAAACACTTGTAACTAATTCACAAAATATAAAAATTCTTGTAATATTATGTAAATAAATAAATCAACTTGTACATACATAAACCTACAACTACCAATTGCCAATGTAACCACAGCAATCTGTACCATGTAAAACCCTTGTAAATTAATTTGCAGCATTAAAAAATTCTTGTAATGTCATATAAATCAATAAATTTATTTTTACATATATAAACCTACATTTTTGCAGATTGCCCATATAACCTCAGCAATCCAAGCTGTGTAAAACCCTTGTAACTAAGCCACACTATATAATAAATCAATAAATTTATTTTTACATATATAAACCTACATTTTTGCAGATTGCCCATATAACCTCAGCAATCCAAGCTGTGTAAAACCCTTGTAACTAAGCCACACTATATAATAATTCCTACAATCTTGTGTAAACAAATAAATCAATTTTTATATATGTAAATCTACAACTACAGATTACCCATGTAAACGTAGCAATCTAAACTATATAAAACATTTGTAACTCTAAGACAAATAATAATAATAATAATAATAATAATAATAATAATAATAATAATAATAATAATAATAATAATAATAATAATAATAATAATAATAATAATAATAATAATAATAATAATAATAATAATAATAATAATAATAATAATAATAATAATAATAATAATAATAATAATAATAATAATAATAATAATAATAATAATAATAATAATAATAATAATAATAATAATAATAATAATAATAATAATAATAATAATAATAATAATAATAATAATAATAATAATAATAATAATAATAATAATAATAATAATAATAATAATAATAATAATAATAATAATAATAATAATAATAATAATAATACAGAGAGTGTGCATGTGCCATCTGGCTTGGTAATCATAGAAATCGATAGAATATATCTATTTTCAGTAATAATTGAACTTAAAATTTTCTTATTTAAAATAAACTGCATTGGATCTAGGCATATGAAAACCCTTCTGATGAGGAATTTGTGTGCGAACAGTTTTACCTTTTTAACTACAATATGGTGATCTCTTTGTATGAAACAAGCAATATTTATGCAGATGCAATCAAAGCATCATTTAAAAAAGGAAATACTCATCAAAATGTGGAAAAAAATCAAACTCCAGTCTCAAGTTTTCATCATTCCACAATTAATGATCTCATGAAACTAGATATAATTTCAGAATCTGATCCATTATCAGTTAATACACCAGAAGAGATCTGGACTAATGAAAGTCTAACAAAAACATCTGAATGCTTTAATATGACCATCCCATGAGATTTATTTATGTCTGTTAAATGTTTCTTTACTGACCAGTCCATTACCTTACAAAATTGTTTGCTGTATAGGTTTCCTAAAGATTTCCTATATGAAGAAATAAGATATGAATAATTTATGGGATTCTATAATACATATTGTGGATCATCTAAATCCTCACTACCTCACTATTGAATTCTATAGCAAAAAACAAAAATATAAATTTTATAAACCAATTAAAACATGAGAAAAATATGCTCTAGTAAAAGTTAAGTAATATAGAGAAAAATTTTTATTACTGGCATAATTAAAAATATGTATTTAAACTACACAATCAATGTCTTCAGTAAAATAATGCAACCATTCAGAGATGTTGTTATCTTTCAACCTATATATTTAAAAAGAACTCCTATATGTATTTATAGCAATAGTTACCAATTTAAAGTTAGACTAAATCAAATCATAAACCCAAATAATATTCCCAGTCTTATAACTGATCATGAAACAATGCTCCTTTTAATAATTCTGGACTTAAACCACAATGTTTTCACTGCAAGCAACAATGGCATATTATAAATGCATGTCCAAAACTTAAATGTATACATTGTGATATGAGAGCAACCTCAAGTCATCAATGTGAAAAGATGTCAGTAATTAACACAGAATTCACTCCTCAAAACATCTCCAGAGGACAATCAATAAATGATGAAAAGTGAATCAGTTTTACGAGTAAATCAATCCATAAATGACAAATAATAAATCAACATTAAAAGAAAATACTTCACCTCAGCGAGAAATATTAAAAAGTGATTTCCAGAATCACAAACATTCCCAAAACACTCCTCAACAAAAATTTTGAGGTATTATAGACTACCAAGTGTCTTGCCTGTCCTCTATAGACTTGAAAATAAATGGCACTGCCAAATGAAAACCAGGCAGACTGCAAAGCAAATGAAGTAGAAAAAATGCAGTAGTGTCTAATGAATTCAGTGATGATGACATGGCCCAGACCTTAGATTATAAAAAATAAAATAAAAAAGCAAATATGATTTCAATGGATACAGAGTTTGAATACACTTCAGATGAAGACTTTAGCACTAATAAAAAAGCAAATGTGTAAGAACTATTGCAGGAGAAAGGGGATAGAATATTGAGACTTAAAATTTCTTTGTCATAATTTGTGTAAGTTATTTAAATGACATAGAATTACAATCTAGTTACTGCAACAGGTGTGTTTTGTTTTTAAGTGATACTGTAATGAGAATAAAATAGGATCAATAATTGTGTGACAATTATACTCACTGGAACAAATCCATCAATTAGTAAAATGGCTAGAAATTGTACAGCCTCATTTGCTAGCGCTACTTGACACAAAATTTATCAGATTAATTCATCTAACTATCTTAATAATCAAGGATACTCAGCATTCTCCCAAGCATCATTTTTACCCTCAGCAAGAACATGAATAGTAGTAATGAAAACCTGCCCCTTCTATTCATTCAAAATAATACATATAGATGGACACATATTTATTATAACTTTATATCATAAAACAGTTACATTGAATGTAGCATTTGTTTATTTACCTCCCAATCATAAAGCAATTAATAAAGTTATTCAAACTATAAATTCCAAAATAGCATTCTCATCACATCCATGAATTTTACTTGGTGATCTCAACATGTCATATAATGAGTTTATCACAAAATGGTTGCACTTACTAGCTATACCCCTCATGAGTAGAAAAGGCTATCTTCCACAGAATGCAGTCACATTTAATAATGGCAGTTTTTCATCATTAATTGATCTGTTTTTTTACTCACCAGTGTTACATCACATAATCAGTCTAACAATAAAAAATTCACCAATATCAGATCATCTGCAATTATTGTTTCAATAAAAAATGATTTTATACACAGATCAACAACATCTATTGGAAATATAATTAGAGTGCTCCTTCCATGTCAAACATCACAATATTTATTCTTAGAAATATATATATATATATATCTCTTCAAACTTCAAGATATTGAAATAGATCCAGTGCAAACATTGATTGCCTTTGTTAACATTATTTCATATACAATCAATGTCATAACAAAGGCCACCCCCAGCTCCCTCAAGACTTCTAGCTCTTGTAGATCAAACACACGAGAATAACAAACAGTACAACAAATAAAGCTGTTCCAATGTGATTGCCTTAAAAAAACTTTATCAATCAGTTTCTAAAGAACTTAGAAAATATCTGACAATAAAAAAAGAAAAATCTTTTTGAGACAGACATACACATGATCCAGACACCGTATTCACTTGACACTGAGACAAAAGCCATCAATTTACATACCAACAGAAATTAAAATACAAGAAGATATAATCTCTGGTTACAACATGTTGCTACCTCTCTAGGAACATTTAAAATTCAAACTTCAAGAGAAAAAAAATTCAATTCTGTACCGTTTGTTCTCAGTGAGCCAGAAGAAGAAACAATATTTACTCCTAAGGATTTTATTCAAAAATTAGCATCAACACCAAACACCTGTCACCCAAGAATGCATGGTATAACTTGCTTTGTATTCAAGCATTTACAAAAATTTACTGCCCAGTACATATGTAATGTAACTAATTTTCTAACAAAAATGTCTATGATATATATGAATTATACCCTATTTTACTAGTACTATTTACCAAATCACATGAAAAATAACATGAAACAATCTAAGGCCCATATTAATGAGCCCACTGGATATTGCACTGTTGGAGTCAATCATTAAAGACAAAATAGAACCTTATCTTATACTTATACTATCTAAAATGCAGTTTTCTAAGAAAGGCTCATCTACAATGCAAGCAGCATTTCTATTCAAAACAGTTATTGATTCTGTCAGAAATAATAAAAAATATAGTCCAGTTATGATCCAACTGGATATAAAATCAGCTTTGATATGATTCCAATTGAACTTCTTGATGAAGCATTAGCAGACACAGCAATACTGAGATCCTTTAATTTATTTAATCACCAAACTTCTATAAAGTTGAGAAATATATATTATACTTAAAGGTAAGAATTCACCCTCTTTTGTACCTTACTGCTCACTTCCACAAAGTTCTCTGCTAATTGGCCTTTTTTACTGTCTATATCAATCTGCTACTGAATATGATAGAAAAAGAGTTATCGGGCATATACATACCTGATCTGAAAGCAATCATCTCCTGTATTGCGTACATGGATGATGTCTTGACTTTTTGACCTCTAAAAAACATCCCAACTCCATTAAAATTTCTTAATTCATACACTACCAAATAGAAGCTGGAGATTAACATGGATAAACCTACTTCTTGGGCAATGTATACAGGTCAGTTTCACACACATTTTAAAGAAAAACATAGCTCTTTTGTGGGATTCCCCTTCTATTTGAGCAACCTAGAAATGCATCAACAAATACAAGACAAAATTAAAAATAAAATTGAAAACATAATTGATTCACTTTCAAAATCTTACCTATCATTCTAGTCAAAAGTATTCCTGTTTAATCTATTAATTATGATTCAAATCATATACTATTCTCCAATAATACTACATGCTAAATCTTTTACTAATAAAATAAACTCATCATGTAGAAAGTTGCTGTGGAGAAAAAAGATCATTTCAATTTCACTAAAACATATTCAAACTCCTCTAATACAAAATGGTTTGGGACTACATTCAATTAATATTTTTAACATTTCAAAAGACATTAAATCTTATTTCTGCTTGTGCTCATTTTTTCTATACATGAAAGTGTTCTTCAAAATTACCCCAATAGATAAGCCACCACCAGTCAATGGATACTGGAAAATCTTGCTTACATGAATTCTTAACATTCCAAACTTTACTTATTCACCACCTCAAGATAAATTTAAATATTGGGATATATGCCAGATAATTTCTTCTCATTTTGTGTTAAATGATTAAAAAACAATTCTAAACATTAACAATAGACAACTAACTTGAAATTTCAAACTCTGGTTATTAGAATTCAAATATTATGATTTTCTACTCAAATTAAATCTTGAAGCATTACCGGCATTACACTTTTATAGATACAGAAGGCATGACATAAATATAGAAGACATATGCTGGTTATGACATAGGAGACTGAGACTCAAAAAAATTTTCTTTTTCCCTGCCTTGCATTTGATAATATTCTCTCGTCCACACTATCATTGTAAAAACAAAGAAATTGTGACTTTCAAACTCTTTTACAATCATTTGTTAAAAGTAGCTACCCACATATTCAAGCAGTTACTTTTACATTATTTGCACTATAGTGTACAAGATGCTCTTTCATGTATAACAATAATCCAAGAAGATATCCAAATACATTCTAGAACAAAATGGAACTAATTGTATCCAAAAGAGATATACACAGCCACTTGGTCCATATTGCAACAACACTGAAAATTATAGCATGAAAAGAGACTAATAAAAGAGAAAACCAAGAGCCTTGTCAGTGCATAAAACTGATTGGATGTATATGTAAAAAAATGTAAACTCACATTTGTAAACCATATGCATATCATTTGCTTTTGTTGTCCCCCACCCAAATGACATTTTTCAATTTTTTTATATTAGCTTTAATTTATCTACACATGGTAAAATAGTTATTAATGTAATCCTTTTATTGTTATATGCAATAATGTCCTTTTTGAATGCTTCTAATAATAATATTAATTATTATTATTATCATCATTATCATCATCATCATCATCATCATCATTATCATCATCATCATTATTATTATTATTATTATTATTATTATGATGATGATGATGATGTTTCAAAAGGCATTTTATTAACTCAAAAAAACTTTAAATTGTTTGCATGTTTTACATTGTGTTACATTGAATTATTTATACATATATCAAGTTGTTCTAGAAATGGATATTTCAACTGAAAAAACATTGTCCATTATTAATTAGTTCATTTATTTGTCAGAGTTCTATTTCAAATGAGAATATATTCCGGCTTCTTTATATAAGTGTGCAATTTTTTGAATTTCTTCTGATCATAGAGATCTAAGTGAGAACATAGTTTTTTGTCTTTATGCTAGTGTGCAATTTCTTCTAATTATAAACCACTGTGATTGTGTATGGTCCAATTTTAATTGATTGTTCATTAATTCTTGAATATGTTACTATAGTTCCTCCCTTTTTAATTAAATTGATAAAAAGGTTGTGAATTTCTCTGATATTGGTTTAACTGAGTGTGTGATATACTTACAACATTGATGGCTGTTTTAACAGAGTCCGAGTTGCTCCATATACAAATGGACAGGTAATTAGCCTGTCTCTATTTTGAATGCATGCTAATTTGTTTTTAAATGTAGACCGGTGGCATCTAGTATTTTTTCCAATCAAGAAAGTGCATCTGGTGCACCAGAATGCATATAAGATGAATGTGGCCACTCTAATGCTGGATTTTGATCTCTCCTGGAAAGCACCAAGTATTTGATTGATCGTGATACCAGGCTTTCTGTAGGTATTACACATAATTTGTCTTGTTTGGTATTATTATTATTATTATTATTATTATTATTATTATTATTATTATTATTATTATTATTATTATTATTATTATTATCATCATCATCATCATCATTATCATTATTATTATTATTATTATTATTATTATTATTATTATTATTATTATTATTATTATTATTATTATTATTATTATTATTATTATTATTATTATTATTATTATTATTATTATTATTATTATTATTATTATTATTATTATTATTATTATTATTATTATTATTATTATTATTATTATTATTATTATTATTATTATTATTATTATTATTATTATTATTATTATTATTATTATTATTATTATTATTATTATTATTATTATTATTATTATTATTATTATTATTATTATTATTATTATTATTATTATTATTATTATTATTATTATTATTATTATTATTATTATTATTA
>JAQFVV010008804.1:0-22277 GCA_028023455.1 Epiperipatus broadwayi | reverse complement strand
TGTGTATCAATAAAAATGGTAAAAGAAATTCATATTATTTGAATTGAAAATTCTATAAAAGCTTAACACCTCAAAGCAGAAACGTTATGAAGAGAAAGGTCCTACTTCACATTTTGAAAGGTTTCTGAAAAACATTAGTGAACAGAAATCAAATTCTCATAGGAATAATGTTAACAAAGGTGGTTCATTATATTATCAATTTATTATAGTTTATATTAAAAATACATATTTTCACAAGTAATCTGTTTCAGGCCCATGGCCTAAAGTAAAGTTATCATCCAAAACAGCCATTTAAACAGAAAAAAATATAAGCCAAAAATTGACTTTCTAGCATTAGGATACTAGTATTAAGAAAAGCTTAGTATTTATATAATTTTAATTGAACTTAGCACTTTTGAATTATTCTCTTCAGCATCGTAAATCTAACAGCACTGAATAGTAGATGAGGAGGAGGTGAATAATATCAATAATATATGAGTTTTATTTAAATTTATTCAAATGAGTTCGAGTGGTTCATTGTAGATTGATTTACTAATGTATATTCTACAGTTTGATTTCAATTAAGCTAAAATTAATTTTAAAACGTGGATAAAATTGAAACAAACTTGTCTTATTTTCATTTTGTTAAAGTGGTTAAGATTATGTGGATGAATATCGTTTTGACCTCTTTTTATGTTTGTTTTAATACAATCTTGGTAAAAATTAAAATTATTTTCAAAAGCAAACACGATTGATTCCCCCAAAATCATTTTGCTGACATTTCTTTAAAGAGTTAGAATTACTTTTATTCACCGTGCATTAATTAAAAAGCAATTCTAAAACATGGATATATTTATTTTTGTCAATATTAATTTTGTACAATCATATTATTTATATTAAGATGACATCTTACAATAACAATTAAGTTATTTTATTAATATCGTTTAATTGTTTCTATCTTATAACCAAAAATTTAATTGATTCATTAAATAAAATAAAAAACAAATTTATACCAAATAAAAAAATTTTCTCACTTGAAATTCCCCACCCCCAGTGATATTAACCTTTCTACTTGTTTTTAAAAATCATTTCTTCGAGGTTGGAAACTGTTTTTATGATTTCTTCAATTATGAATATTTCATATAATATTTACATTTTTAATAATGTCGTAAAAATCTCATTAAACTTGCTCATAAAAATAATATATCAACTTTGCAAATAAACAAAAAGAATAACATATTTCAATTCTAATTAGAACAATAATTTTTATTTCAGCCTTCGAATAAAAAAATATTTTTTTCAATAAATAATAAATAATTACACATTTTTTTTATTAATAGATTTTAATTATTTTAAAAAGAATTTATTTTAATAACAAATATCTAAGTAATATTTGCACAGATTATAACCTCAAGAATGCTTTGATAAAAAATGTGATGGTAGGGACCTCTAAGGATCTTAACCACAAACTTACATTTTGGAAGAAAAGAGGGGACCTTTTTTTTAACTGACTCTTTCTATATCCTTAATAAAACTTCAAAAGTGTCAATTTATAAATACACACTCACACACAAAAAAAAAACAGATAATAATATCTATAATATTTATAAAAGGTATTTTTTACAAAGGTTAAATTTCTACATGTGGTATTATATTTTCTTGCCTTGAAAAATTAACTTTTTTTTAAACAAAGCAATAAAATATTCCAAATAAAATATAAATTTTAACCCCATATACTAAACAAAGCAACAATAATATTGCATTTAATTTTACAAAAATAAAAATAAGTAAACAAATGTATTAGTGATACTCAATAATAAGATTGTAATAAAAAACAAGACTGCTTAACTTGCAATGGTTACATGTGAGAACTTCAAATAAAATGCAACTGCTTGATTTTCTTTTCATCTTACTAAATGATACTGTATTGTAACTATCTTAGTTGGAATTTATATATATATATAATACCAAAGCATGATAACTGGGAAATGAACTTGATCCAGCTCTTAGAAGGCAACTATGCTAAATGCTAAGTCACCGGCTCTTAGTTGAATTAAGCCTCCATATAATATTCTTATTTAGATTAATTTTTACCCAACCCATAAGACACAAAATTATAAAATGAGATATTATAGAATTTAAGCATTGAATCTTATATTGACTTTAAACTGATTTAAATTCTTGAAAAATGTATTCCAATCTTGAATTGATTAATCTTATAATTAGTTTATAATACTTCAACGTTGTCATTGATTGATTCAAACCAGTTGATCCCACATTTTTAATTTCAGTGATATTATAGCTTTTTTTTGATTTTTATTTACAACGTATTGGTGATTTTTAATAAACGCTGTTTTGATGAATTATTATATTTATTCAGCGATTAATAAAATATTCATCTTTAAAGACCATTTCTATAAAATTTCAATTAACAATGGCATGTGATTAACCTTATAACATTTGCGTTCGGCAGACATATTCTAAAATCCAAATACTTATTAGCAATCTCGTTGTTTATTCTTTAAATCCTAACTTTAGGTGAGATAAAATCTTGTTTAATCGTTAGTTTGCCTAATAAGTACTTGTTGATGTATTTTTTTCTGTAGGCTGATTTGACTACTCAAATAGCTCGTAGTGTTCGCTTCATTTTTCAGGCAACATCATAACTGTTGTTCAGTATGACCAATTATTCATGCTTTTGATGATGTATGCCCCTTGATCTTTAATTTTTTTGAGTTTGAATTTAGACTTTCAATTAACATAAAGCTATCACTTTTGTATGAATATTGATACACATGACTACCATTTTTTGAAAATATCGTAAGTCTTTAATATATGTATTTCATTGTGAATTAGCCTCATCAGTTAGTTCTTAACTCATAATTAATCAGTAACAGATACAATAAAATATTAAATCTTTATACTTTAATGGACAGACGCGAATCTCTTTCAACCACAAATTAGATATTCAACCATCCATACCATTGAAAATCAGACGATAGAATGCCCAAATCACGTGATGCCAAATTAATATTGTATTATACATATATATATTTTTCAAAATATGAAAATAAAAACTTAATAAGCACAGAAGTTCAAGTTTAACGCTATATAAAGTGAATAGTGCAGTATGAATTAATAAATAGAGTTAACATTTACTTCCTCTTTTACCATTCATTAACTTTAGAGAGAAAGATTATTCAACAACCTCCTTCAATTCTTAAAACCACTCTTATTTCGTTTTCAGTATATCTTTTTAAAGTTTAATTTCAAATAAAAAAAAATAGTTATTGAAAACTAGTAGATTACTCGTTTTTCAAGTTCATAAATTAAAAGCACTTTTTTTTTTTTTAAAAAAAATCGTTTCATCATTTTTTAATGCTTTAAAAACTGAATAAAAATTTCTGTTATGTAATTGATGTCTTACTCTTTGTTTTCTCATCTCATAATTAAATTTAAATTAAAAAAAGATGAATGGGTCTTTTACGTGGAGGACAAAGCAATTACAGAAATTTGCAATCAAATTCTAAACTGAGTATATAATTTTCATTCTTCTCACTTCACTTTTCTTTGCATTTCTTCATATCTCAGCTTCACTAATATATTACTTTTCTCATATACACTAAATTTAATGCAAAAAAATTTTAATAGGACTTCTATTATATGCAGTTTCGACCGTCTCAACAGTATTAATCTATCAGAGAGTGTTGTCAATTTCTCTACCTTATTTTAATAAATTGATGGAAAAAAAGAAGTTTCCGTTAAAAAATGTACATTCGTAGTCAAGTCTATATCAAGAAAGTTATATAAGCAATATATATAAAATTTTAAAACTTTCAATAAATTTTATTTGCCATTTCTAAATTTTATTTCAAAATTTGAATCAGCCTTTTTGCATCTGGATGATTCATAGATCACACTTTTATTGATCTAAGTCCAACCATTATATTAATTCTGTACCCTAAGTTTTAAAATCATTCTGCTACTTTTTGATTAGCTTCCCGAAGTATTGATTTTACATCTTATACAAACATGATGCACGTTATTTTATAAACTTTCAAACTATGAAACTTCATTTCATAAAATCAGAGAATCGTTTTATTATCATTGCATTCTACAACTGATTAATTGGAATGCATAAAAATGTACAAAATTAAAAAAATGCCAAAAATAAAATCCTCATAACTTGCACAATATCATAGTAGGGATGACCAAATTCATGTTTTGCAAGAGGCATGTGTTAAAATTAAATATATTCAAAGAGCCACAATCAAATTTTTGATAATTCAATTGTAGGCAAATAATATTACTTCAAATAGGAGACACCCTGAATTTAAAATGCAGTAGGCATTTTAAACTCAGAAAATTGGGAGGGAGATAATTTTATTGAAAAATAAAAAAACTTTCAGTTTAAACAGAGCAAAAGCCCACTATATATATTACCAATAACAACACAACAGTTGTGGGTAACACAAGCAGTTATGCAAATGCATAAGATGTTTGTTGGTTTACTTCCTTTTTTATTTACTTAAAAGTAGGAATTGATATCAATGTCATAAGCTCATCTAATTTATTGATGGAATCTTCTTCAGATTACTTTCACTTTCTATATCTTCATTTTCACTAAATAGAATTTTCATGCTTCATTATTCTATAGGCCATTTAAATCAATAGCAATGCATCATTATAAGGAAGACTTTTTTGATAATTTTTTGAGGTACGACTGCAAACCCCATCAAGATTATATGTATATTGTTTGCATTACAATGCCTTTTTAATGTAAATACCATAACATTTTTTTTCAAAGAAAAAATTTTTAAATACAGTATTAATATTTAATGTTACCAAAAATATTTTTCTTTTGATTAAAACCTTTTCTAAAATGCAAATTAAAAATTTGTCCAAGTATTAAAAATAAATGAAAGTTTTTTAAAAATAAATTTCTCTTTACAATTAAAAAATAATCTATAGCAATCAACATAAATGTACTTCTGCCATCTAATAACAATTTGCAACCACATGTCATCGATTTCTTTCTCAATTTCCATTCATTAAAACTTGAATCATTCTTTTTAAAATAATTTATATTTTTAGAAATATTTTCTGGAAAAAACTATAAATGTATAAAAAAAAGATTCTAAAACATATGTTTTCACTTTAAAATCAAAATGAAAATATCAAAACTGTCAAAGGCAGGTTTTTATCTCATTGCTGTATTGATTTATTAATTTAAAAAAAATTCTAAAGATTATTCAGTACAGTTTTCTCAATAAAAGAATGGTAAAATCAGCAAAATAACATAAACATATTCTAAAACATATGTTTTCATTTTAAAAATCAAAACAAATATGTCAGAACTGTCAAAATTGTTAACATTTGCTCACTTGTAGAGAACAAGAAACAAACAATCAGAACAAAAGCAGATTCTGATCTCATTTTGTATTATTAGTTGTAAAAAATTCTAAAGGTTATTCAGTATGGTTTTCTCAATAAAATAACAGTAAAAGAGAACATACAATATCACGGTTCTGGTAAGATAAATACAATTAATTATAAAATAAATAAGTTTTAGCTTGACTTTTATATATATACCTTCAATCGATCTTTTTATATGTTTAGAAAAATAAGGCTTACGAGTTATAAATTTTTCACGTTTTGACTTTTTCATTATTATTATGTGATCTCATATTTATTTTGTAAGATTTTGCTTGACCAGATTTCTAATTTTTTTATGTTTTGGTTTTTTTAAAAATCTATTTGGCTTTCTTTTTTATTATGTGATCTATTTGGCTTTTTATTATTATTATTATTATGTGATCTCATATCTGTCTTGTCAAATTTTCAGATTTATGTGTCACTTTTTATTGGTATTATAATCATGTGACCAGAGTTACTATGCAATCTATTTGGCTTTCTTTTTTTATTATGTGATCTATTTGCCTTTTTTTATTATTATGCGATCTCATATCTGTTTTGTCAAATATTCAGATTTATATGTGTTGCTTTTTACTGATATTATAGTCACGTGACCAGAGTTCTAAATTTTTCATGTTTTGGTCTTTTTTTTTTACTGTGAGATGTTTTGGCGGGTTTTTCCAGTCACGTGAGCCAAGTTCTACATTTTTTGCATTTTTGTATACTTTTTTATCGCTTAGATATGTCAGATGATGTTTTGGGTTGTTTTGAAATTCAAAATGGCAGAGAAGGCATAAAAAAGATAAAGGTTTCAATTGTAAATACAATGCTATTTATGGAGCTCCATCAATGAAAGATCAGTATAAGGGCCTTAGAAATTATTTTTAAAAAGCATTATAACTATTTAGACTGCACTATTCATCTAATAGTATTTTTGGTGCTCAATTACCTAATTTTTTACAAACTGCAACTACCTTTATAAAATAAAATTTAATAATATTTTCTCAACAATTAATCTCTTTTTGATAACTAATGCTGAAAATGAGTGTTGAGCAATTATTATAGCTCACAGTGAAATTTATTGGTTATAAAAGGGAAAATTCTTGATATGATTATATGAATACTTTGGAGCCATTATGGAGTTTTTTGGAAATGCATAGATAGGATGGTGTCAGTAATATCATGAATAGCAACAAAATAAATTTAAACAAGGCAAAACTCTCCATACAGTAGTGCCACCCTGTGCCAACCAGATTAATCAATGGATGACAGAAGGCTTGTGCATAAAATCCTTATCTAGTGCCTACTCATCCAATATTCCCAGACTAGTTTCTGGCTTGTGGTCTTTGTCAGTGAAGAGCCTTGGATCTGAGAGCACTGCACTTAGCTCTTAGGATCTAATGCAACCCTCCAACAGCCACCTTTTATTTCTACTTAACTACAAAACTATGAGAATGAAATTGAAAACACAATAATAGTTTCAATCTAAACTCAATAGCTTATATAGTCATATGGGTCTGAACTCAGTTCAGCACCCATACATTTTGGTGTCTTTGGCTCTTTAACAAACATAGCCACCACTATCCTATTAGGCAGGATTGGTGTTAAACCACTGAACATCACATGATCACCATCTCTTATACTAGCACATAATTGTTGTTAAACAAGGCAAAACTTTCCATACAGTAGTGGCATCCTGTGCCAACCAGAGTAATCAATGGATGCCAGAAGACTTGTCCAAGGCCCATCACTGACAAAGGCCACAAGCCAGAAACTAGTCTGGGGATATTGGATGAGTAGGCACTAGATAGGGATTTTATGCACAAGCCTTCTGGTATCCAAAGATTATTTTGGTTGGCACAGGGTCGCTGTATGGATAGTTTTTTCTTGTTTAACAACAATTATGTGCTAGTATAAGAGATGTTGATCATGTGATGTTTAGTGGTTTAAAATAAATTTATAATTACAGGGCCAAAATATAGCTCTTATTAAAGTTAAATCTCAAATATCATCATTATGTCAAAATCAATACTTTTTAAATGCAGCATAGAATGTTATGAATCAATCATATTAGGTCCCAAATTTATTGAAAATAGAAACAAAATGGCAAACATCTGGTAATACACAACTGATTTCTGTGAATCATTTATAAAGGTTGGCACAAAGATTTAATGAAAAAGTTTGAACTTTTTTAATTTGGAAGAGTATATATTTTTAACTTTTGTACTTATCAATGTATCTTTCATCTTAACTGAATCATATTCCAACCATCAATCGATCCAGAAATCAGACCAACATCTCTCACTTTGGATTCATTTTGAAATATTCATTTCACTTTTTTCAAGTGAATAAGTCAAATATAGTTCATATTGTAATTTAATTTTGTATACACATTTTTAGATATACTATATACTGTATATATATATATAATAAATTAAGTTTGATGTCTATATATTGATTTGAATATTACATATATATATATATATGTGACATATTTTGAACCTCTATTTCATTACATTCCTAAACATATGACTAAATACATGCAAAACAGATGAACCATCTCCAAGATGAGCATTTTATTAAAACAGGCAAAACTCACTATACGTATTGCCACACACAGCAAGCTAGAGTAATCAATGGATGCCAGAAGGCTTACGCATAAAATTCTCATTTAGTGCCTACTCATCCAATATCTCCAGACTAGTTTCTGACTTGTGATCTTTGTCAGTGAGGAACCTTGGATATGAGAGCACTGCACCTAGATCTTAGGATCTAATGTAACCCTCCAGCAACTACCTTTTATCTCCATTTAACTACAAAACTATGAGTCTTAAACTGAAAACACCTTAATGTTTTCAATCCAAGTCCATTAGTTTATATAGACATATGAGTCTGAACCCAGTTCAGTACCCATACATTTTGATGTTTTTGGTTCTTTAATAACCATAGCCACCACTATCCTATTAGGCAGTTACACAAGCATAAGAAGTGGTGGTCATGTGATGTTTATGAGCATTTTATGCTGAACCAGCACTCTTCAGTTGATCCAGACCATAATCTCTTACACATATCTTCATCATTTGTTTAGTACATATAGATAATAATTTGCTATAGTTTTACTACAAGTATTAAATTTTCTGCATTCACAACTTTGACACAAACCACTTTATAAAAATATATTAATGACTTTTATTAATCATTTATTAAACTAGAGATTATCCCTAGTGTTATAAAGATATAGACACTGACAAATATTATATACAAAACAGAAATTTAACAATAATCTAATATATAATAAACCCATCTAATATATTATAAGCCCATTTAATCTTTAGCATTATTACATTTATTATTTAAATAATACTTTGGGTGCATATTTGAAAATTACAATTGCAATTTGTAATGTTTAATTGATTATTTATTAGTCTGTATTCAGAACAGGTTATATTTACTTGTTTAAGGAGGTTTATTTAAACTTCTTTGTATCAATAATTTTAATCTCTATGGTCAAATTGCAATCTTTAGTGTCTATATAAATATATAGGACCATCCATAGGGGTGGATTCCATCTTCATTGTTAAAAAGAGGTTGCCTTGACAATAGTTTGAGATTGTTGATTGTTATCTATATTGAGATTGTTTAAGGGTTGACTGGTTTCTAATGGTTAATATATAATAAATATAAAATTAATAATATGACAAATGCTGTTGAATTAAGAGCAAGTCAAATACATGTGTTAATAATAGTAAGAAAAAATTCTAAACATTTAACTATCCAGAATTGTTATATATATATATATATAAAAGAAGAGCTAGATTTACTCTTTTTTTAATGCTTGTACATGAAGTAAGTGCAATGTAAATGAAGATGACTTCTTACATATTAATTTATATATCCACTAAACTAAAGCTTCATTTAACCGTATAACTTATGTTATAATATTAAAATATTAGTGATGAGACATACAATATTTGTCTCACTATATTATCTAAGTATTAAAAGAAATTATAGAAAGGACCAATGAATATGAGTTGCCATTATTCTTTGGATTTATAAATTATGAAAAGGCATTGAATTCTATAAGCGTTTCTTCGGTGATAATTGCATTAGATAATTAAGATATAGACCCAGGATATTGTCATATTCTGCAGAACATTTATGAAAAACAACAGCAACAATTAGATTACATAATAATACTAAAAATATTAACATTGAGAAAGGTGTAAGACAGGGTGACTCCATATCTCCAAAACTTTTTACAACAATTTTGCAAGAAATATTTTGCAGATTAAAGTGGAAATCTAAGAGAATAAAATGAAATAGTGATTATTTAAATCATCTAGATTTTACAGATGAAGTAGTTGTTTTTGGAAATATTGCTTTAGAACCTCAGGAAATGTTCAAAGAGATATCAGATAAAAGTAAGAAAGTTGTAGTAAAGGTAAATGTTAAAAAGGGTAATGTTCAACTAATTTTCTCAAAAGAAGAAAATAAAGATTGATAATGATGAGTTAGAAGAAGTTAACATCTACAAATATCTTGGTTAGATTATTACTACAGATGGAAACATAATGTATAAAATTAATCATAGAATTAAACTTAAGTTGGAGTGTTTTGAGTAGAAATAACTTAATATCAAAAGGAAATATGAGAACGTATTTGAAAAGGGAGATTTTTAATATGTGTGTCAGTTTTTATTTATGGATCTGAGACTTGGACATTTAACAGAAGAGTAATACAAAGACTTCAGACCACTCAATGAAGTATAGAGAGATGTATGTTAAAAATAACAAGAAGATATCAAAAATGAAATACATGAATGAGAACAAACAGGTGTTACTGATCTCATTGAAAGAATTAAAAGACAAGTGTTCTTGGGTTGGACATCTTGTTAGAAGAGATGATAATAGATAAACAGTTGAAATCTTAAAATGAATTTCAAGAGATTGTAAAAGATCCAGAAAGAGACCACATATAAGATGGATGGATGAAATAAGTCAGTGTGCTGGGATTATATGGAGAAGAGAGGTTTAAGATCAGAGAAGATGGATTGAACTTGGAGAGATATTCATCCTGCAGTGGATCGATAACGGTTGATGATGATGATGACAATGATTATGCATTACATTTTAGTGATATAAAAACTCATTAAAATTTATTATGTAGTTTTTTTAACAACAAAAGACTGGAACAAACGGTGTTAAGAAATTGGATCGAAAGAAATTTTAAACTGGCCCAGAAGATGAAATTTATTATCTTTTGGTTGTAATGTATTCCACTGCCCGTCTTTTGGCAGAGAACTTAAAATACTGATATATTTTATATATGATATGCATCCACACAACTATACTGTAAATATATTTACACACTGGCGCTAATATATATATATATATATAATTAGATGATACCTTATAAATGGTTTAGACACCAAAAAGGCTTTTTTTACACATATATATATAAAACAAAAAATATGAAACATTTTAAAATTCTAACAAGTTTATTAAATAGAAAAGGGTTAAAGGCTAAATTAAATTAATTATGGCACATATTTGTGAGCAGCTCCCTAACACGAATTTACTGTTTCCTGAAGCTGCTATATTTTATAATTAACACGACTGTACTTTACATGTTAATTGTGGCCTCTATTGATTTAGCTTCATTTATTAAATAGAATTCAAGTCAACTTGATTTCAAAATTAACAGACTGTTGACCACATTAATTGAAGATAATTAAGTATATTACAGCTGCATAATATGCAAAACCTGTGAACTAATTACAGTTGTATTAAAAAAATTAATTAGTTAATATTTACACTTGGATCAAAAGTAGTTAAATTTAATAACAGAATTATCAAGTTTTGGGGTGTTTTTTTTTTTGCTTTACTTTTACATACTTCATTTTTGTCTCGTAAATTACTTAATAAAAGTTTTTTTTAAAAATATTTTTCTATTTTTTCCCCACATATTCCCATCTATATTGCCATTTTATTTATGAGCACATATTATATACTAATATATATACACTTCCAGACTGATAAATGAACAGCTAGATGCGCATGTATTTATAAGTTGTTCCAGCAAACACTGGCACTCACGCACACAAAATTACTTCATCAAAAAAATAAAAAAGCATAATAAATATCATTTATCAGCTGGGTTAAATGTAAGATTTAGTTAGATCAATTTCCTTTTCAATAACGTGAAAAGTAAAAAAAACATGTCTTGCTCAATTTTTCATTTGGGTGCTTATACTTGAAATTATACAGATTTGTGTGAATTCCAATCTACCTTAAATAGATTTATAGCACGACCCAGGACAAGTTCAGAAGTTGAGGAATAAAATTAATGAGAATGGATTCTATTATTTTATATACAAAGTTATATCACCAGATAAATCAATCACACATTTAACACATAACTTTATCATAGCACTCTAACAGGTGAGAAAGATTTTCTAATTTAATTTATTAGAAAGAGAAAGATTTTAACCTTTTTTCGCACGCGCCTTAAACGTTTGTATAATAACCAAACGATGTAGTTTTTGAATGTAGAGAGTTCTCACAAATCTCACCACAATTATAGAGACTTTATAACGATAAGAACGGCCGTCTTGTCTTTAACCTACATTCATGTTTATGTAGGCCAATCTGAAATATCTTAATTTGAGAGATGAAGATATTACTCTCTTTACATTTAAATCCACTATTTCCTTTCACAAAATAGCTTACTCGAAATCTTGCGATTTATAACGAATTAATATTAAGATTTTTTAACAGGAAGTATAGAAACTAATGTAACGTTCTAATTATTTGTCGAACGCACAGGCAGTATGTAATTAAAAATAGAAAATTAAAACGTTACATTAGTTTCTATATTTCCATTGAAAAGGTATTAATATGGTCAAGCGTTGGTAGCCTAGTGGTTAGCATAGCTGCCTTCTAAGCAGCTGGCCCGGGTTCGCTTCCCGGTCAACGCTTTGACGTATATATATAAAAAAATCTTAATATTAACTCATTGTAAATCGTAAGATTTCGCGTCAGTTAATTTGTGAAAGAAAATAGTGGATTTAAATGTGAAGAGAGTAATATCTTACGCTTTCAAATCAAGATGCTTTAGATTGGCCTATATAGGAAAAAAATTAGGTTAAAGATAAGACGCCACTCTTTTCTTTATAAAATTCCTATCTTGTGTTGAGGTTTGAGAAATCCCTCTATAGTCAAAAATTACATCGTTTGTCCATTATACAAACGTTTAAGAGTCACGTGTTAAAGCCTTTCTCTTTCTAATTAGGACGTTATATTTAATTTATGTTTTTCTTTATTAATGATCCATCAACACTCTTTTAATCAATTAAACGTCACTAAAATTTTCTTTACTTTTTAACTAGATATTTTACGATCCATCTTAAATGGTTGGATAGATTAGCCATTTTAAAAAAATCCACTCTGAGTGCTATAAATTCCAAAGAATTGCACATCACTAATACTGGCAACATCTTATTTTTTTTATTTGCTCATATTGTTGAAAACACTGCAAAGATTGGGTCAAAAAAAAAAAAAAAAACTTAAACGCTATAATCGACTAAATTTTATTACTGCTACAACTGAACAATGTTAACAAAAATAAATAATAATAAAAACTTGACATTTTAACAATGAAAAATCGATTATTTTTGTTGTTGTTGTTTATGACCGAGATCTTAAAACTATCAAGAAACGAGTTTGACAGATTTTTAAATTTTAATTGATTAAAAGCAAAAACAAGAATTTCACTTTTTTCCTGTTTCTACATTTATAATATTTTCAAAAATATACTACTCTTGACAATTTACGGGGAGATCTACAAATTGTTTTGAATGCTTTGAATTCTATAAAGGCTAGTTTAGAAATTAGTGTTCAAACAATAAGTGTTTTATCAGTTTATAATGGAAAAAACAATCCCAGAAGATATTAGCTTGGATGGTTATCAGTTTGATATTAGAATTAAGTAAATATATTGGTAGCTTTTGGGTACTGAGATACAATAGACTAATTAATAGATAGAATACTTCCTCGTCATGATACAAGTATTTTACTTTAATTATATGTATATAAAACTATCTGCAGTTATAAATACCTAAATAAAAAGTAATCGTCAAATGGCAGCCTGGGTCCACAATCAGGGGATTTTTAGCAGTCTCCGCTTTCAGCCACCAACCACTGCCTTGGTTGGTGACTTTACATCCTCCTGTGAATAAGAGCCATGATTTATTTTTGTCTGTCATGATTGTATATATCTATTAGAAAAATATTTATCATTTACACATACATTCAGTCTGCCCTATCATGCAACTGAGAAGAAAGACCATGGTGTTTCTTGATCTTAAACTCAGAGGTAAAAAGCCAATAAACTCACCATGCTAGCTAATGCATGTTGGTGACTTCATATCTCCAAAACTTTTTTTTTGCAGTGCTGCAAAAAGTATTTTGTGGATTAAAATGGGAAGCTGAAGAAGTGAAAATAAATGGAGATTATTTTAAGTCATTTAGATTTTGCAGATGATGTAGTTGTTTTTGCAAATAATGCTTTACAGTTGCAGAAAATGTTGCAGTAGTTATCAGATGAAAGTAAGAAAGTAGGACTAAGGATAAATGTTAAAAAGACTAAATTAATGTTTAATGGATTTTCTCAAAATATGAAAATAAAGATTGATTATGATGAGTTAAAAGAAGTTAACAGTTACAAATACCTTGGTCAGATTATTAATACAGATGGAAATATAATGGATGAAATTAATCATAGAATTAAACTTGGTTGGAGTGCTTTTAATTAAACCAGGCAAAACTCTCTATACGTATTGCCATTCAGTGCAAGCCAGAGTAATCAATGGATGCCAGAAGGCTTGCGCATAAAATCCCCATCTAGTGCCTATTCATCCAATTTCCCCAGACTAGTTTCTGGCTTGTGGCCTTCGTCAGTGAGGAACCATGGATCATGTGTTGTTTTTTGGAGTGCTTTTGGTAGAAATAACTTGATACTAAAGGGGAATATGCCTATATGTTTGAAAAGGAAGATGTTTAATAAATGTGTTTTATCAGTTCTTAATTATGGATCTGAGACTTGGACACTTAATAGAAAAGCAATACATTAGACTTCAGATGACTCAAAGATGTATGGAGAGATGCATGTTGGGAGTAACAGAAGAGATCGAAAATGCAATGTATGGGTAAGAGAAAAAACAGGTGTTACTGATCTCATTGAAAAAACTAAAAGACTGAAGTGGAGTTGGGCTGTACATATTGCTAGAAGAGATGATAATAGATAGATAAAACTGAATTCCAAGAGATTCTAAAAGATCCAGAAAAAGACCACATGTGAGCTGGATGGATGAAATAAGAAAGTGTGCAGGGGTGGTGTGGAGAAGAGAAGCAAAAGATTGGAAAAGATAGTTTGAACTTGGAGAGACCATCCTGCAGTGGATTGATAATGTTTGATGATGATGATATAAAACTATTATTTATACTCTATATAAAAGTGAATCATGGGTTTTTTATAAATGTAACATAAAAGCAATGGAAATTTTCATCTTAAAGATACTTCATAATATTATAAAAATATGAAAGCAACATTGTGAATCACTATGAAAGTGATGCTACAGAAGGCACTATTGGAAAATCTTTTCCTTCATTGAATTGCATATGTAAAATGACAGACATTCTTAAAAACTATTTTATGGTAAATTTAATCAAGGGTTTTATAGGAAAGACAAATCCCATTTACATTTAAAAAAATTATATCAAAGATATCCTAAAACAGATATAACAATGACTGTTTATACTGGGAATGTATGGCTGAGATTTATTTGATGACTTTTCAAAAAAACTTATTGCAGAACATAAAATGCAGCACGTAAATCAATTTGGAGTTTATAGATGGTGTTGTATAGCCATTGTAAAATTTATTTATAGCTTTTTATTCTTTATTTTTGATTTTTCTTGTAGCTGTTAATGATATTGATAAAGGATACATCTAATTTGAATACATTTTCATTCAAAAATTCACTGCTTTTCAAAAGTTTTTACAAAACAGTTGTTGTTTTTCTGTATTAGATTAGACATCACTTAATATATAATTTTTATTGCTTTCTTTGTTTTTAGTCTTTTACATTTGTTTTAAACTTCATTAATTATATGTAATAAATTTTGCATATACAGTATATGTTGATATAGTTTATGAAGAATATAATTATTATTCAGCTTAATGTATTTGGTGCACTGATTACAAATACATTAATCTGAAGGAAAAAACCAAAAACATAAAAAAAACATAATTATACCCTTCGTAAAGCATATCAACATACATATGCAAAATAATTTATATTAAATAAAAAATAAAATGTCTGCGTTTATGGATTATGACAAGTTGAGAAAAAATGGAGATTAGTATAAAAAAAAATATTTTTGACATTTCTTTGAAGAATAAAGATTTATATTTTTTCCACTTAATCTTCAGAAATATGATAAACAGAATAGCCAGTTGTTTTGTTTCAATTGTTTTCTATGGTTTGTGTGTGTGTGTGCATGCAAATATTAAACTTGGAGTTTGTGCACTGCACCATTAGGTGACATCTAATCCTGATAATTTTAAGATGGCAATCTGTTACCTCATAATATTTTAAGTGCAGTATGCGTAAATATTTTATGATTGCTTTCTTCAAATTTACTTTGAAATAATTATTTCTATTGAGCTTCAATATCAAGTGCTGCCACATCATACTATATTGCCGCTTCCCATGGCAGGTATTTGTAACGAGACATTAAAAAAAAAACCCATAAATACAAAAAGCTAAATAAATGAAAGACATTAAAGATAAAAAAAAGAAATGAGAAAGATATAGATTCTTTTTCTGAAGAAGTGTTAAAAAAGAAAATATAAACTCAATTAGAGATTATGAGCTTATAAAGATTCTTAGATTCAACTTTGTTTTAGTTCTTATTTTATTTTTCTGTTTTATTTCATGCACTTTTTTCATAACTTACAGATATACTATAAAATGGAAAAGCCATTGGTAAAAGTAGTATCTTATTATTTTATCAGTGAAAGACAATTTTGTATTACATGCCTATTTATACATTCTGAGAAATTGACACTCATATGTATAAAATGTTATGCATTATTATATATGCATTCCTCAGAACAAGTTTATATTAATTACTATGTAAAAATAATAATTGCAATTCTAATGACTTCAGTATCTTGTTTGTGTATGGACAGAATATTAATTTAAAAAAATATTCAAGTTTGTTTATATATTTCAGTTTATGAATTAATGATACTTCTGCTGTTTAAATAGTTGTTTGCTCATCAAGCATTGGTGGTCGAGAGGTTAGCAACAGCTGCTTTACAAGCAGTTGTCCCGGGTTAGCGGGTTCGCTTCCCGGCTGATGCTATGGCACATGAGAAAGAAAAAGGTTGTTTGCTCAATACATTATTAATGCACTTGACTTCATGAGAGAAATTTCTTTCTTAGTGTTATAATAGACATAAATAAATTTGAGATAAACTTTTTGGGGCATTAGATTAATATGTAAAATCACTTCCTCTTACTCATGCCATAAAAACTTAGTGTGTGTGTGTATGTATATATATATATATATATATAAGCTTGTGTGTGTGTATGTATATATATATATATATATACTATAAGCTTCTGCAACATCAAGTGTGGCTGGCTTCTGTTAGCTAACACAGTAAGAGCAACTATGATTATTATATCTTATATAAAACATAAGATTTTCTTTCTATCACATGTTTAAATCACATCATCACTATAACATCATGTACCATAAGATATTTGTTCTCTGGCAATTATTTTAAACAAGAATCATAAATAATTAGATCCAGTTATATATAACATAATAATGACACTCTTAGTTAAATTATTCTTATCTTTTTGAACTCAGACTTTTAAGTCCCTTCATTATCCACACTATCTCATACCATTGATATACATGACCACACACATGCAGAAAAAATAAAAAAAACCTATACTAACAATATGTGATAACACTAGTGATGCAATGAGTAAGAAAGGGATTTTATTCATACTCAGAGATCACTATAAGCTTTCTTATAATTAAAATAAAGATTAATCTAATCACAATAATCTTAAAACATTGAAGTAATTTCAGTACTACACATCATGAATTTTAATGGAGTGACTTTTATGTACTTTTATAACTCAAATGCTATCATATTTGTATATATATATTTATTTATATGTCAAAGCGTTGGCCGGGAAGCAAACCCAGGACAACTATTTGGAAGGCAGCTATGCTAACCACTAGGCCACCAATGCTTGACATACTTGTGTGATTTGGATTTTTTATTTATGCAGATGATGATAACAAATACAAAGTCAGAAATTAACAATAAAATAAATATTTTATTAATAATATTAGATATAATAATTACAAATATCTTATAAGTTTACACATTCAAAATAAAAATAATTACAACAATGTTTTAATGTTTTTATATTCTAAAAAATGGTATATAACAATGTTTTAATAATCAATTTAAATTCTTTAAAAAAATATCTACCACCTATGAATAAATAAAGTTCTCTCTTTATGGCAAATCTGACTACCATTATAAATATGTCATTACCATAAGAAAATTTTATTAATGTGTTTAACAAAATATGTTGCCAATGAAACAACAATATAAAATTGGGGCTGATGGATAATTTTCTATGTCTATACAAAATAACTACTTAAGTTTAAACAAAAAATGTTTTATTAAAAAATGGCACATCCTAGTTATATGATTGGATTGTTCATTTTTTACATTGCATAATAAATTCAATCAATTGCTCTATAGTTCAGACCAAGTCTATTAGTGAGATTAAGTTTGTGACCAATTAACAAATACATCATTTATAGTTTACAAGGCATTATATAAACCATTACTTCATTATGGGATTATTTTATATGGATTTTTTGAGTGAATCTAAATTAAACTGCTTATAAACATTTCAAAAAAAGATTATTTTGAATTAATTGTCTTTGGTAATCTTTTATGAACTTATTAGTATCAAGAAAATTTTAATAATACTGGTCAACAAATTTAAACTGTTTTGAAGTAACATTGATGAAAATATCTGTGTATAAAGTTTTTTGGGGTCTTAAATTCCAAAAACATGTGCAGTTTTTTTATTACATGGTAGTCAGATAAAAAAAAAAAAAGACATTTTTGCAATGTAATGTTTGTTTAATAAAAATATGTAAGACCATGTTAGAGCATTACTTTAAAATTCAATACTCAAGAATCTAAGGGTCTAGGTTCGAATCTCATGCTAGTACTGTATCTGGTCAGGCCAGCAACATCTGAAGAAGAGGAGAGAATAATACCTCTCAAAACATTGTGCATATACCAACCTGTTTGATATGCTATTACTAACAGTTGAATGTATTTGGAGTATTTAAATAAAGTTAAATTTTTCTAAAGACATTCAATACTCATATTAGATGGTGGAAATAGTCCAATATAAAAGTACAACTAAAATACCATCATCACAAACCTCGGAAAACACTAAGTATTCAGTATGGACCTGATGCTATATTCTTATAATGACCCTACTTTTGCTAATTAAGCTAGATATAATAAAATGAACTATTAAATAATGATATAATATCAATATGATGTTACACACATAAGTATTTTATATTTAAAATGATATGAAAATACATCATTTCATGAGCAAGTATTACTGCAAAATAATATAAATGAATAGATGCTAGCTTTTATCTGGGATGATAAGATAAGAAATTAAACTGATTCATATCTAGAAAATTTTGATCAATCTATCTAATAAAATCACACAAGCAAGTAAATATGACTCTTGTACACTGTCTGATGTTTTTATTCCATTTTTAAAATATAGAGAACATCCATTTCAAAAGGTATAAATGTTGTGATGGTTCATGACATAATGAAGCAATTCTAATGATTTTTCCTTTTATAATAAAAGTAATTTTTTTCATAAAAATATTTCAATAAGCTACCCTGGTCCATGGGCAGATAATGTTGTTTCTTACCCCTCCATTTTGTTAAGTCAACTATATACTTTTCAGGTAAATAAAAAAAATCATATAAAGAAAGTTATACATGCTTCTGTTTAAAGCAAAAACAAGAGAGAGAGAGAGAGAGAGAAGAAGAAATTCAAACTATCCAGTCCTATTTATAAGATTTTTTTATTGCCATCAGTGTAACTATAGTAATAATCTATATTCACTCTTTTAAACAATTTCCAGTAGTGTTCTTCTAATAAAGATTATATTATTCAACTAATAAAAATAAATATTTTAAAAATATTACATGCAACAAAAATTTACATTTTAAAATACCAATAGTATTTTTCACTTCAGCAAAAAATAAACAATTTACATTACATTTTCAATATATTACACTGGAAATATATTTTTATACATATTTTTTAGTATATTATACAAATAAAAAGGATATATTTAAAATATTAAACATTTATTTGTATAATTTATAATTTACTGTTATGAATGCAGTAACTAAATGAAACATAATAAAAATTAATAATAATTTTATCCCAACCATATATTTTATTATTCACATACTTATTTTTTTTTAAAAAATAAAATAATAAACAATTTTATATTAATATTATTGTTGTCATAGCAACACAGTTAATACTTCATAAGTTACATCATCCAAAAATCAAACAAGAAAGAAAGATAAAAAAATTATGACTAACATCTTATCACATACTAAAATACATCTCAAATTTCAGTAGGTGCAATAAAGATAAATATAAACATATCATATCAAATGACAAAACAATTATATCACTACTGGAAAACATACTTAAACAAGGCAAAACTCTCTCCATATAGTAGTTCCACCCTGTGCCAACCAGAGTAATCAATGGATGCCAGAAGGTTTTGTGCATAAAATCCCTATCTAATGCCTACTCATCCAATATCCCCAGACTAGTTTCTGGCTTGTGGCCTTCATCAATGAGGAGTAGGCACTAGATAGGGATTTTATGCACAAAGCCTTCTGGCATCCATTGATTACTCTGGTTGGCACAGGGTGGCACTACTGTATGGAAAGAGTTTTGCCTTGTTTAATAATAATTATGTGCTAGTATAAGAGATGGTGATCATGTGATGTTTAGTGGAAATCATACTTAATTAATAGAAGAATAATTAGTCTTAAAAGGAAGGAACAGAAAAGGTGAAGTGATAAATAAAACTAAAATTGAAGTGAAAAAGGAATCTAATGTAAATGAAATAATTAGCAGTGAAGATAATCTCCCAAACTGTATTATCTCAGGATAACCAGGAAGTTCTAAAATCTGGTAATTATATGCAAAAGAGAAAATATTAAATATAAAATGTGATAATGAAAATAAAGTGAATGAATGTATTGATATTATAATATTAATGCTGATGTCATAGACAGTTATTTGGATGGGGAAATGAATGAAGAAAGAAATTGATAAGTAGAAATGTAAAGTGTGATGAAGAAAATGGAATGAATAAGTATATATAATATAAATATTATAGGTAATATTTGGATAAAATCAAGAACAAAGGTAAAAATAATTATTGGACAAGATCTTCTAGTCAAGATGTTAAAAAAAATTAATAATGAAGTAGAATATGTCAAAAAAACTAAAATTAATTGGAGTATTGTGAATCATAAAAGCTATTCAAGATTTAGGAAAATTGTGAAAAAGTGGCAAAGTTCTTTAATACTGATGATAAAATTGCACAATACCCTAAAGACAAGATGCATATAAAAAGAAAAGATGAATAAATCTAGATAAAAGTATATATTTCACAGAGTTGATTCACCAAAGGAAAGACACATTCTTATGACATCTTTATCAGAATCTCAGCAACAGAGGCAAGATATAGTAAGATAATAATGCACAGAAAAGACCAATTATAACACTGCCTATTATCAAGAAATAAAAGGCAGACAGTGGACAAACAGAAATAAATCAATCCCTAGAATTCAAGCTGAATGTGAGATTAGTAAAAATTTTGCTGAAAAGGTCTCTCCATTAGATCTCAAGAAAGTGACCAAAGGATCATGGAATGATCTGAAAAATAAGGAATTGTATTATTGAGAAAAAAATGTATAGATGCTCAGTTTTATTAACAAAAATGGGGCATAAAGTGATCACTTTAGACTAATAATGATTGACATGCAGAAAGCAGATATGTATTTAAAAGCTATTTTGAAGAAAGAAAGATCAAGAAAATAATTTATTTAGATGTAGTCAGATTTTATAAATTTATTAGATCAAACATTATATATATATATACATTAAACTAGTGCGCGCGTGTGTGTGTGAGGGATCTAAATGTATGTGTGGTAGTCTAAATTCTAGAAATATTTATTTGATACTTAAATATGAAATACTACATTGGAGATCATTTATCTTTTTCGTATGTATGTAGCCATGTGTATCGGTTGTATAAAATGGAGTGGATGATTAAAAGGAGCTTGAAAATTTGGGTTAAAATCTCCTCTAATTAATAAAATTTAGTGTATTTTTAAAATTTTTCAATAGGTAAATTAGGTTAACTTTTAAATAACTTTAGTTACAATATTTATCTTTTAAATAAATAATTTTGGTGTTAAATGAAGTTTTTTTTTATAATTTACTTAAATTAGAAATAAAGATGAAAGAATTTGTTTAGGATATTTTTTGTTGTGAAAGATATATCAATTAAATTGTATTAAAATGTTTTACTAAATAAGATTTAGTTAATTAAATAAAGATCATAAACATTTTTAGTTAATCTAGAATCTAATGATGATGATGATGTTGTTGTTGTTGTTATTATTATGTTTCA
>JAQFVV010008803.1:0-22308 GCA_028023455.1 Epiperipatus broadwayi | reverse complement strand
CATTGCAGAAAAATAACACATCAATAAAGATTTTTGCAATAATAATTATTTCAACTTAAATGATAAAAATTATAATATGATTCTTATTAAAAATTGTAATATGACATATTTTTTTCCACTTATGTTTGAAATTTATATTATCTATATTTTTTTTTCTTTTCAAAATTTTATATTTACTATTTTATTAATTTATATGCATTCTATACTTGATCTATAATTCTGTATCATTGGACATTAAATAAATAAATTGAACTGAATTATAAATGAATATATTAAATTGCGGTACATATGTGTGCGCATTTGTTTACATTGATTCAATATCTCATACTCTCTTTTATTCCATAATCAGTCTGCACATTTCTAGTTGAGGCTAAAGTTATGCCCTAATATTCTTACAAATATTGTGACTTTACATTTGCAAAGAATTTTGATGAGTTGATTCTAGTTGGTGCCTTATTTAATTAAGCAAAATATTTTTTACTAATTGATAACAATAAACTTCAAACAAATGAAACTGATTTATGATTTATCTAAAAGAGAGTAAAAAATATTTCTGTTTATATATTTTATTATATAAATATATGGGGACTTTATATCTTAAAAATAGTAAAAGTGACGATATGTACTATATATATATGTCCGTATATAAAACAATTTTACAGTAATAGATTAATACTTGTATAAGGCTAAAACCTTAGCACATGCGCCTTGAGTGCTTAATTTTTATAAAAGAGACCTTTACAAATAAGTATTACGTGCTTACATAGCGCTTAAGAAGAATTAATAATAGATTAAAGAGATGTATTATTGAATTATTACATTATCTGGAAAAACCCTATTAATTGGAAAAATTAAAAAAAATAAGAATGAATTAATAATTGTATTTACATCTGCAATTCACAAGTAATTAGGTTCAACTATACAGCTTCTGAATATGAATACGTAAATGAAAGTTAAACAATGTATTGTAAATCAAAACATTTGAAAGTACACTAACTATAGAATAATATTTATAAATATTTAAAAGAAAATAGAAATTCATATAACATTACAATACTAGCCAAAAAAATAAAATTTTACTAAACTTCCACAACCATGGTTTCATCTATGAACAAATAGACCTTTTCAAGTGAAATTCAGATATTGAAATGTTATATGAATTTCTATTTTATTTATAATTACTAGTATAGCGTTGGGCAGTATTTTTTAATAAATATTTTAACCTTAGTACATGCGCCTTGTGTGCTTAATTTTATTATAAGAGAGACCTCTACAAATGTTAACACAAGATTCGACTTTATAAAGATAAAAGCGACCACACTCTTATCTTCAACCTATTTCACACTCTTTTTTTTTCATATGTCATAGCACATCAGCCGAAAAGCGAAACCACAACCGTCTGCAACCAACTACTTGCTTGTAAGGCAGCTGCAATGACCTCTCGGCTAACAACGCTTGACACTTTTATCTTTATAAAGTCGAATCTTGTGGTAAGATTTGTAGAAGTCTCTCTTGTAATAAAATTAAGCACACAAGGCGCATGCACTAAGGTTATAAATATTACATGCTGAGATTGCACTTAATAATAATTAATGTTTGTAAATATTTGTGTACATTTACTTAAATTTTAACATATAACTGAAATTTTAAATTAATGGATAATAATATGTGTATACATATCAAAAACAAATCAATAAAATATATATAATTTAGTAATCAAATTAAAATTATAAGCAAAAAAATATTTTCCCATTCAACTTGTATAAAAATATGATTCTAAAGTGCTGTTGTTTTCAACAAGTTAAAAAATAGAGTATTTGATCACAGCAAATAACTAATGCAAAAATTGCATTAGAAAAGTTTTATTTAAGAATGATTGTAAAATTTTAAATATACAATGGCAAAATCATAAAACAAAGCAATAGGTTCTTCAGTTTGCTAGATGTGATACTATTGAGACCTCTATTACAAAATCACACACCCATTTCAGTGAATATATTAAAGAAATGAATAATGAAAGACTTCCTAAGAAAGTGTTATGGTAAACTTGAGGTTGAGTTTTGTAGGAGAAGTAGACTCTATCTCAGATATTCTAACAAAGGATAGTACTAATTGTTTCTATTGGGATGATATGGCAGAGAATAAAATACACAGAAGAGCTATAATTAGATATGGAGTTGAAGCACTTCAGAAAGAAAAGTTTTCTGCTGAAAAAAACTAAAAATCAATATTGTAAAATATGAGGTAAACAGATAAATGGATTAACATATTCTATATATGGACATATTTATGATTTACAGATTGATTTGTATAATCATTACAAAAGTTATTTCTAAAATAGTTTTTTCTTCTCTCTTCTTTTTGTTTTTTTGGAGTTGGAAAAACCATATTCATTTTGACTTGCTGTTTTTCTTTATTGTTGTTATTATTATTAATATTAATATTATTGCTATAAATTATATCTTTATTTTAAATGCATATACATAAAAATTCTTTTTTGACATTTAATTATTTTATGAAAAATTCTGGTTTACCTTGGATTGATATTATCTCTTAATCACATGGGAGAAGATATAACTTAGACAGCATTTGAATAATCTATATGCTAGTAATTTTATCTAATCTTGGTGAAAAATAGTTCTAAAGTATTGATAGAGATTATATATTTAAGTTTTCATTTTTGTTAACATATAATGGGAGTTATCAGAAAAATGTAAAGTTCTATTGTTCAAAGTTTTTTTTTTCAAAATGGCATCCTTTGTTTAACTTTTATTTTCCAAGCATAAATGACTAATGAAGTAATATCTTTATTTTTATATTGTTTTTTGATGATTTTAAATTTTTTTTTGTTAAATAAAAAAAATATATCTATTAATAATTATATGATGTTTTTAGAAGAATTCAGACTTATGTTAGTGGGAAAAAATTACACGTTTCCTGCTAAAATCAAAAATAAGTCTTGATCTTTAATATTTCATTAAATAAATTTCTGACTTTTACAAATTTTATTAAGACTAATTTTATTAATGAATTGGTTAAAAAATTAGTTATTTGAAGCCAACATTACCATTAAAAATGAAGATCATATATATGCAAATTAAATTGTGCATAATTGGCTTTATTTAAATCACAAACATTGGCCACATAAGCATTGACAAAAAGTTATCTATATGGAACATACAAAAAAAAAATACAGATTCTTATGCATCTTCTTTTTATAAATTTCTGGGTTTTCATATTATTTTTTCCTATATTGAGTTCAGACTAGTAATACAAAATAGACCAAAGGCTTCATTAGGAAACATTTTATAAATTTTTTTTCATGCTTATTTTCTTTTACATACAAAAGTCTTTCTCATAAGTATACTAATATTTTGCAAAATAATCTGCTACTTTACTATACCTATTTCACAAATTTCTTGCTTTGTATATAGTGAAAGTGAGGCAAATTTAGTGTGTAATAATAATAAAAATATATCAAAGTATGCATAGTTTAATGACCTATTATTATATGCTATCTATTCTCTTTTATTTCAGAGATCAATCAATGTAGCACAATTTATAATTATTTTTTCCTACTATACAAATATGTATTACTGCATCTTTTATGCATTCATCATTCTTCATCTGAAATGAATCCATAAAAAGATATTGAATAATATCTCCATATACTTTCAATTCAATTTTCCATTATTTTCAAAAATATTTTATGAAGGATGACATATAAAGTGGACATAACACAAATATTGAAAAAAATCTAATTTCGTTGCTTACCATGACCACTAAATTTATTATTTATATGTCTATATGATGGTTTTTTTAAACCCAAATATTTATTTTTTTTTTGGTGAAAACTAACCATTGCTGGTAACATGTTAGCAGCAAACATTGATTCTATTTATTATTTGCATGATAGAGGGAAAGAAAACTTAAACAATTTTTGTTTATGAGTTTTTATTTTACAAATATATTAGTCAATTTGTCTTATTCATGACCTACTTTTACATTCCCTTCTTATTTATTTTACTGTCATAACAAGGAAAATAAAATAATTAAATTGAAGCTAATTTTGTAAAATAAAAATATTTTCATTTGTAGCCTTCTGGCTGAATAAAATTTGTGGCAAAACAAAACTATTTTTATTATAATCATTTCTAATATTAATTTTAAATATAATTAAAATAAAAATATTGAAAGCATCAAATTTATTTAAAGACAAAAGGTGTACTTTTCTATATTAGCTAGAATAATGTATATCTTTGTCTTATTTTCATGGATGATATAAATTTAAATCTGTGTGAAAATATAATTAAAAAAAATAAATTTATTTTATATTTATTAAATAAAACAACTTTGAAAATAATGAAAATAACTTTTGAACATAAAATATCTTTATCAATAACTTTTGTGCTTTAGAAATCAATATGAATAAATTTCACCATTTTATGCAAATCGACTTCTGCAAAATGATTCTTCATCTCTAAAGTTTTCTTGTCTGTTGATAGCTATTGAAATACAGAAATAAAAACAAAAAATAAAATATAGTTTTATTATCTTTGTATTGCAAAATTATAAAACAATTATTGGGAAAAAATATGTTTAAATATCATCATGAGATACTACACGAGTGACAAAAACTTGATATTTAACACTATATCTAGAAAATCTGAAATATTTTTAGGATTATCAGTCCACACAGAAAATATTGAAAAAGGTTTTTCCCTAATAGAAGTGTAACAACTTCCACCACCATTACTCTTCAATTTCTAAGACACCATTTTTTAAATACTATATCTTGGAAACTACAATTCCTTTCTTAATAAACTAATAGTGACAGAAATCAGAGATAAATATTTTGCACCTACTTGTATTTTTAAAGCCATATAATGCTTGGTCTCTTTATTGACATGATTGTGAACAGCAGGCCAATGAAAACCTCTTTATTTTTTTCTCTATATACTATTATAGTTCTACTAACACAACATATATTACATTTTATGCTAATTTATTATTTAACAACTATTTTTAATTTTTTAAATAGAGCACACCATTCTATAAACTTTTCAATACAATATTATAATTGTGATATCTCCAACATATACCACATTTTTTGTTGGTTTAATAATTTACAATGATTAATATCATGCCAATATGTAACTTTAATCATATTGAATCTTGTAATTGTTTTTATACTCAATAAAATTGGCTTTTTTTTTTTACTAATATTACAATTTATTAAAAACACTAGAATTTCCAAGTAAAATATCAATTGCTAAAAGAATGTAGGAAATTTTATAACAACTATTTATTTGGTTAAGAATATTATTTGAAGTTATTCAAGTGTAAATTCTATTCATATTTTTATGTACTATTGTATATCTTGTAGATTGTTTTTTGATTGTAGATTTTTTACTTTTTATGATTTTTTTGGGTTTATCTTGTTTGATATTTTTTTGTTAGCATGGTATTTTATTACTAGTCTTTGTAGTTTACTTTCAATCATTTGTTAGCCACAACATGACCTATATTACCTATTATTATTTCTGCATTCTTGTTTATAATTTAATATTTTTATTTTATTATTTTTCCATTGTAATATGATTTTTTTATGCATTTTTAATCAGTCTTTATTAAATTGTTTTCTGGGTTTTATATCTACATAATATAAGAATTTAAAATAACGATATTATCTGTATTAATAATTGGATTATAAATATCTTAGTCAAATAACAAATACAATTGGAAACGTAATGAACAAAATCAATGAGCAGTTAAGATTGGTTAGAGTGATTTTAACAGAAATAATTTAGCAATAAAAGAAAATACATTTATGTGTTTGAAAATTAATAAATGTGTCTCTCTAGAGTTTGTTTAGGAGTCTGAAAAACATACAGACAAAAAAGCAATGCAGTCATTTTAAAAACACAGATAGAAAAAATGTAAGATAGATTTGACAAAAACAAATTAAATATAACACGCGCAAATGAAACCATTACAGATATTACTTGTATCACTGACAAACTAAAAAAATGTATTGAAGTTAAGAGGATCGACTAAAGTTTCAAATTGGATTTTAAGATATTGTAGTGATTGGATGACATAAGAGAATTTTAAACAATTCAAAACAAAGCAAAACTCTCCATATAGTAGTGCCATCTTGTGCTAACAAGAGCAATCAATGGATGTCAGAAGGCTTGTGCATAAAATCCCTATCTAGTGCCTACTCATCCAATATCCTCAGACTAGTGATCATGTGATGTTTAGTGGTTATAAGAGAATTTTGTAGAGTAAATTAAAAAAAAAGTTATTAATGAAAAAAAGATTAATATTGGAGAGATATTTATCCTGAAGCAGATTGATATTTGTAACTGTGAAAATTCACAACCATGTTTTTGCATTAATCCTTGTAAATGATAATGAATAAAAAGCAAGTAAAAATATTTACAGACTTTCAATAAAACCCATACGTGTTTATTTTTTATCATTATTTTATTCAGAAAAACAGTATAAGTACTGAATTTATTTTAAACCGAATTTATTTATTTGTAGTTATAAGTCACAAATTGACATTAGTATTTAACATGTTACATTAGATGAAATAATTAATACATTCTGTTTTCTTGTTGATTATTTTTCTTGCCTGTCTCATGAGTATTTTATTATATTGAAAGACAGTTCTCTTAATGACTGTGTGATAATGAACTCACATGTTGTTTAGGTATTAAGAACACCACATATTTAAAAATTCTCTGTAGCCACATTTTAGTTCTTTTTTTTTTGGTATGCATTTTAAGTTTGTATAAAATTATTTACTTCAATATTCATGGAAGTGTTGAGTGAAATAATACAGTTTGTTTTGAAAAGTTGATTTGCATTTTACTAACCCTATGAACCTTAGTGGAGATAATTTATTTTTGTCATCAATCAGGAATCTTGATGTTTAAATATCTTATTAGCATAGTGGGTAATTAGAAAGTAGTAGATTTAATTTTATGTTATTAAAAAAGGACAACAATCACTAATATGTGGGAAAGTTTCTTATTATAGCTCACATAATTACATATTTTGTTAAATAGTCATCTATGATATTTTTTGAGGAAAACTGTAACTGGGAAACTATCATAAAGGAATTTAATGGCAGTATATACCAATGGGTCATCCAATAACATTTTTTCATATTTCTATAGATGGGTGGTTTCACAATTGAGTCTATAATTGGAGAGCGAGACATATTATTATTGATTGTTTACTGTACGTTATTTGAGTTTTTAAGGTCTTGCATCAAGATTGGCTAGTCCTCATCTCACCATGTATGATGTTTTTCCCAATATTACCAAATCAAATAGCTGACAATTTGTAAAAGTTGATGACAAACAGAAATATTACATATTTGCTAAAAAAAATTAACTAAACAGCTTAACATTAATCAGTCCATGATTTTTTTTTTATTGGTATTCTTAGTGTGTTGTATAATAGCATTTTGGATTCTGATCCCCAAAATAATTATTTATATAATTATAATAGTAGAAAACTCTCCACACAGTAGTGTCACCAAATGCAATCCTCATAATCAATGGTTGCAGGAATATTTGTGTACAAGTTCCCTATCTAGTGCTGTCTCATTCAATATCCTCAAACTAGTTTCTAGATTGTGATTTCATCAGTGACAAGCTTTGTATTTGATAGCACTGCATCTAGGGCTTAGTATCTAATGCAACCTTCCAGAAACCACTTTTTACATCTCTGGTTAATAATAATATGAAGAGTTCATATGAAATAGTGATCATGTGATATTTATATGTTTGCTAATGTTTGTTATTGATATATTTCTTATACAATTCCACGGTGCATAGTATACCAACAAAAGAATGAAGTTAGCCATTTTTGTTTCAGGTGACATTTAATAGAATTGAAAGACAATAATTTAGTGGAAAACTTATTGTCAATTTATTTATTATTAAGTTGGCTTTTATCATTGAGACACACACAAGAAATTTGATTGAAACTGTTGTAAAATTTGATAGGATTTTTCTTTTTGATAATATTTACTATGCTCATGATATGTCTTCTGACATGACTGATCCAGTTGTTTATGAAATTTTTTAGGCATTCCTCAATAATAAGAATGATAGCAATTCATCTGGTAATTAGCACTACATTTTCAATATAAGACAGTACATCTATTTCCCTTTCCAAGACATGGGATAAATATTCCTGGGATATGATCTTTGACTTCTCTCAAAAGAGAATCAATGTGGATAGAAAGTAAAGCAGAAGATAAAAATTATTCTTGGGCAAAGTCTTTTGTAATAGAAAATATTAGTGAGAGTCTTATGAAATTTTTTGTAGTTGCTGTTCTATTTTTATATAATTTATTGTTCATATATAAGGGTTGGGTTTTATAATACAATATTGGATATTTGTTTAACCAGAAAATACAAATCTATATAGTCAAAGACATTTTTGAAATCAATTCTTATTACTATTACATCAGAGAGACAATTTTGTTTCTTATGTAATACTACTTTCTGATAGACCAATAATGCATGGTGAATGTGTCATCCAGATCTACACTAATGGATAGGTAAAAATTTGGTTGGCAAGATAGGCATAAGTTTATCTAGCAGCATGTATATTTTCAATTTTTATAAATTTAGATAATTGATAAATGGACATACAGTACCAGGAATCTTCACTGTCATAAATAATAATTGCTTCTAGTTTAGCTATGTACTCCTAATTAATGAGTTAAAGAAATTTATCATGTAATTAGCTACCAGATATTTTACAAATTTATATAAGCCTGATATGATATTTGAGAATTCTAATATTATTGCAGGTTATAGCTTGTCTATTTCTTTAGTTACATTCTCAAAAAAATATTGTTTGTGGTAGATCTGGGTTTCAAGTAATGAAGCAGTCAAATCTGTTGCATATATTTTGCTTCACTGTCTGGTGATGTTTAAAACCTTCAAACAGGGGTTCAAACTCAGCTGTATAATGACAAATCACTAGGGAGTGCAGGTATACAGATGCACGTGATTGTTTACCTTTTGTAGTTAAAGCTTATTCTCATTTAATCTCAATTTAGTTATGAAATGTATAAATTTCTATCATGGTAAACAATCGTGCATGTGTGTGTGTGTAACAGATAAACCTTATAATGATGTTATTAAATGCGTTTAGATTACATATTGTACCGGTCAGTTTCGATATCACTCACATTTTACCTCTTTTTGAACTCCTTTAACATATATACACAGTACATAGTATTATTATTACGCACAAATTCCTTTTGTACGGCCCGCTAGCTCATGGAGATTTACATGAGAAACCCGGATAAATTACTTAAAACTACTGTCATCACAGATCCTTACTTTACTAATGGAATTTATATATAAATGAATAAGCAAACTCATTAATAAATTGTCTAACTAGGATAAGAATTTAATAAGTATGTGTGTTTAAACCATCAAATCAGCAATACAATATCTGGGATTAATAATAATAAAAGCAATATAGACTACAGGTTTGTTTTACAATACTGTTTAATATAATTACCTAATTGGTTAACATAATAAAGCTACTTTCTTTACTAGTTTCTAATATTTGGAAAACATTATTCAACATTCATTAAATGCTTCGTTCAGTATAGGCGGGAAGATCTATGTGCCAATGAGGTAGTGATCTGTAAACTATATATAATTCATTGCTATTAGATGCACTAACTTATTATTAATAAAATTAATATTTTATAAAGACCAAATAATATCTTTCACAAATGAATATTTGATTTATATGTTTACAATATGGTCTTTTAATTATATAATGCTTTAACGTGAAACGACTAACAAATAAATCAATAATTAAAACATGGGTTGGTAAAATATTGTGTACGTTTAGGAATTCACTGTTAAAAAGGGAATCGCTTTAAATCAAGCGGGTTATCAACATTAAAAGAGATAACTAAACAATAAATCACTTTGATTTTGACTTACTTCACTTCACCACGATTTAAGAGGCAACTTTAAAAGAAATAGATAGATCTTGAGAACGAAAGCAGTACTGACATAGCAGGAATAAAAACATTGATAAGATTGATGCAAATTTTACCATTATATTTGGAGAACAAAATGGTCACTCTGCGTTTTTGCAGATGGCAACCTGGAGAGAGAGCTTCCTCGGACATAAGGAGAAATGAGGTCAGGACTTTTTCACCCTTGAGCCTTACTGTCTGATTATGGAAATTCTGAAGAATGGAAATCCGCATTAATAGCTTATATTTCCTAAAATGCATTTATTAAAATAATAGCGAATTCATTGAACTTAGAATAATTTGCTTATGCCAGCAATGCCTATATTAATGGAATAGACGCTTTATTCACATCCATTACTTAAATTAAATACTAAAATAATTGTCCAAGCGTAGCGACTTGAGCCCCTTCAAAATCAAATTGGAATAAATCAATCACGACTATAATGTCATACTAAATAACAATAAAAGTAATTACTCCCTTTTATTTAGAGACCTCCCAAATGCAAATTTC
This sequence comes from Epiperipatus broadwayi, assembly GCA_028023455.1. NCBI lineage: Eukaryota > Metazoa > Onychophora > Udeonychophora > Euonychophora > Peripatidae > Epiperipatus > Epiperipatus broadwayi. Next base: position 11,761 of record JAQFVV010008803.1, on the reverse strand, counting down.
ATTTAAAACCCTCTTTAATATCTCATCAAAGCATATTAAAATCTATTGCGATAAATATTCATTTCCTTCTCACAAACTCGACTTAGTGCTCTAATAACAAAATAAACACATACAATATTCATTTTATTGACAGATCGCAATTATGAAGTATATGTATTATTGGATTACATTTAATAAAGTAATTCCAATTCGGTGAATAAAAATGAGCTAAACAAATACTCGTTCATTTGGGAGAGTATTAAATCGACCAATCAATCACGGGCCGATTGTAAATATTTAAGGAAGGTTTCAATTCACCGAATTAGATTTATTGGCACATAAATACTTAAATATTTTAAATCGTAAATTAATCAATAATAGGAAACCACCATAAGAAAAGAAATATGATATAAAAGGAATTTTTAAGAGAAACTAGTAAAGTTGAATTAATCTTATAGAGAGCAATGACAAAAGTAAAATTACAACAGCTATATAAGTTTTACGTATCTTACAAAGAGTGTTTAGGTAGGATAGGATTGCAATATTTAATTATTGATATTACGAAAGATATTTAAGATAAGAAAAGTGAATTATATATTTTAGAAAGAATTCCTTTGGCAGTAATATTACCTTCCAACAAGTCCTCTCAAGTGTAGGCTTTAACTGCTTGCAAGTTCTTTTGGAGAGTGAAATGAGGCACCTTTCCATCGATGAAATAGCTAGCTATTTTTTTATTATTCAGCAAAGTTCATTCATCAATAGTTCTCTTTATAATTTCAGAAGGTATTAGATGGTTTTACGGTAGCATACTGATGTTACCAGGAAAGGCTTGTGGTACATCTATGCACCCTGACCTTAGCCTACATTTTTGCGTACATTAAATCATAAAATATACCGACATAGATTCAAACTGCAACTCGTTCACTATAGTAATCTCATTCCTATCACTCTCTTTTTGGGGAGTTTTTATATTATTTTAGCATTGCTCCCGGATATTCTATCTTTCCATAGCTTCAGGCATTGTTCTGTCCATTCATTTAAAATTAATATGCTCTATTGTGATGCTAAGATACACTCTTCTGATAAATCTTTTAAGTCTTTTGTTAAGAATCCATTTTTAATTCGCAAATGGATTACTACGATAAAATAAAATTAATTTAAGATAAGTCCCTTTGTTGAGTAACCTACGTGACTTTCCAGATTTATCCAAAAGAATGTGACTTTTAATCACTAAAATTTAATAGAAAAATATAAAAGTAATTTTTAAGCAAATCTATTTAACGGACTTTACTATTAATATTTAAAATACGCGCATATATGTAATATCCACACACAAAAATATGTAATAAATAAATCTTATTTTATTAGAATTAACATTATTTAAACCTTATTATAGAAATTAAAGTAAAATTAAAACGTTCATTATTAAATGAATATAGCAAGGCTAAAGAAAGAAAAATAGGCTTGGTGTGTGTATGAATATAAACTGTCCGTTAAACAAATTTACTATTAAAAAGGTAGAGATCAGGTTTGATCTCAGGTTAGTGCTAATAAGGCATGAAACTTGGATCGAGTTTGGATCCAATCGTTTCAATATATATTTTATTCGTGTATTTATATTTGAGAGGAAGTTTGAGAGAGTAACGTAAAATTAGCAAACAAAAGACGTGCCTTATTTTAAATTCAGAAAAGATTTTTTTTATTTGACATAGGTTTATTTTAAAAATTCACATTATTTAAAATTTATCTTGTGGGTCTATTTTCAGCTCAAAATAGACTAAAACCGGTTCTCTCGAATTTTATCTCATTCATATTTTTAAATTAGAGGTATCACTGTTGACTGTTAGCAGACATCCGGGGATTACCAGAGGCAGGCAAAATGGGTATAAATACAGCCACACTTTCTAGCTAAAAGACTCTGCATTTGATTTCTAAAAGTTGTTGTAGAATGAATCTACGTCACTCAAAATTTCAACATGAATAATGAGTAGAAAGAAAATTTGCTTCCCCGATCTCTCCAAGATCAGATCCATGCTATTGTACTCGTAAGCCATCGCCTCATGAATGCTGCCAAAATGAACTATAAAATACACTAGGAAAAGATGTTAACCACTATTTCCCCAAAATTATGCCCAATTGACTGTATTTCTCCCAAAATGAAATCAACACTGTGTACATGGCCATCAAATTGTCAAACAGAAAGGTAATTCCCCGCCGCCATATGAACTCTAAAAACTTTCATCTAAATATTTTTTTATTATTCATAAACTGTAAAATTCAACCTGTAATTATGTAAAGTTATTTCACCTAAATTATATCTTTGTAATATTTCCATTTTGTAGTCTTTCTGTTCAGTGAAATGTAATCTGCTTATTTTCTTAATCGGTAATGCCAAGCCGATTATTAACTGCTTTAACAATGACTTTCTTTTTGCATTAATATATAAATTTTGTTATTTGATTTTCTAAAACTCGATTGCTGGGTTTCACTCTTACTGTCATATTATTTTTAAATGCGGCAATTTTTATTTGATATTATGTTAATCATATCTCTTTTTAATATGCTAATAATTCAATCTGGCGAACCAACCTTATCTCATTTTACCATTCCACCATTTTGGAATTTTAAATCGTAAACGTAAGCTTTCTTACAAAACTATAAAAGTTCGCCCAATTGAAAACTATTCCTAAATTGTTTTTATCATTTTATGTCATGTTATCCATTATTATTTCAAAATTATTATTAACTATTATTTCACACTATTTGTTTAGTATTAAGTAAATGTAGTATTGAATAAATTAAAGTTCGTGTCCTTACCTTTAGCTGGTGATTCAGTATATAATTAGCCTGCCATCTAACGATAATTTAATTAAATATTTTTTTTCAAATGTATTGATATGCATTTAATGAAGGGAATCCTAATTTTCATTTTTATTATTGATATTCTAAATAATCTTTTGGCAAATTGTGTGCCCTTTGGGATTGCTTATATTTGATCATTTCATTACACTAGGCTTACTTACTCTCTAAGGCCAAAATAAATCAGTGTTAATACAGACCTGAAAGCCTTTGCAATGCGTTTCGATGATAATGTTCATAAATCAAAATGTTGCTTTGTCATACTTTCCTTCATTACCAGAATATTTAAAGCACATTTCTCAGCAGAGTGTGGATGCCCCGACTCCAAAAGTTGTGTCAGGTTGTAGTAGGCTCTGTTATGGGTTAACATTCAGAATTTACGAAACCATAGTATCTTGCCAACCATGTCTTCAGATGCCATCTATCACAAGTGGAGATAAGCTCACATATTTTCATTATAAAGTTGATGAAGCTTCTTGTCCTTCCTGATGTTATCATTCGGTCTGCAAGCTATCATTTATTCTTCCTCATACATTTTATTCATCTGTAAGTCGTAATACTGTGATTTCTTAAGCCATCCCAAGCTTCCATATTACCATATAAATTTAGCTAGCCCTATCATGTGTTATAGCCTATTAGCGCTATCTGCCCTCTCGTTAAACCACCTTAAATACGTTAAGAACTAACTTCTTAGAAAGCCTGTAAAAGTCAAACCATGTGACTAAATGTAAAAATAATTGTGCTCTTTTCTATTCAAATGTAATCATAAACATTGAATACATTTGATAATTCCAAATATAATATTAATCTGCAGTTAATATAATTGTGATAAAAGCCACGTATAATTACTGAAATGCGTTAGATTATGTATTATTTAAAATATCATAGCATGAGTAATAGAAGCCCCATAAATCTTATATCTTACATTAGCATATTAAGCCACATTGTTTTGATTAATTATTGTTTTCATAGAGATGTGTGTTTGGTATTTGCATGTCCATCAATCCTTAAGTTATGTTGCTAAGGTCAGTATGGAATGTGTAAATAAATAATATATGAAACCCAGATAGAGTATTCATTATGTGTAATCAGATTCATGATGTATTTAATCCTTCATATCCATTTTCTCATATACTAATTTAATTGCATTATTAATATTATTATCAATAAACTCATAGTTAATAATCTATTCTTTGGACCTTTTATTAATTCATGCATGCACATCTGTAATTATATTGTGCCATCCTTTAGTTAATCCTTAGATCTCTTGTGTCTCTGCTGATGCTCTGGGATGGGAACTGTTAGAAATTTCATTTGCTATCATCAGAAGTGTTGTTCATAATGTTATAGATTTGGGGAATGGGCAATAGGGCAGAGTTCATAAGTATTCCTGACCTGTGTATCTCACATATGATTGAACTCCAGGTACTTTTGCTTAGATGCTAATTTTTGTTAGACAAACATACAATTCTGACTGGTACAGTAAGTATCATGATGAGTGGTTATTATTAGTTTATCAATGTTTGAAATATTTTAAGATCCCATGATCTAACTGACTCCTTCTAGAATATTACCATCTTGTTATTTTAACATGCAAATTCCTCTCTGGATATGTTTTTGTCTTAGCATAATCAATATTTGTTCAAACTAACTGATTAAACATTTTGGTTATATTTCTAAACGTTAGGTCTTTTTGAAGTATGTCATATAATTTGTTATATTGAACTTTTAATGTATTAATTTTTGAATATTCTTGACTGTTATAAGGATCTCTCTTAATATGTCTAAAATTTCTTCCATAAAATAACTTGCATAGTTTGATGGAATATGATTTTCTGATCTTTCATAAATGATTTGATAAGTAGACTTTAAAATATTATAGTCGAATCTTTTAAAGTTACTCACTGTAGTTTTTGACAGATAATTAAGCAGTATTCAAAATGGAATTTTTTCCTTACATATTTGATAATAGTTATATTTTTTATGGTCGTTGGTTACACCCAATTCTACCAATATTACGATTTGTAGGGAACACTGATATGATAATGATTTTAGTGTTTAGTCAAAAGAAAAAATGATATGATCTTCGAGTTGAGGAACTGCTATTTGAAAATGAATATGCAGTTTTTGATAAATATCATGCTGGTATATATATCATGAGATAGTGTGTATATAATTTAATTCAGAAAAATGTTATGCTTTACAGTTAAAATCACCCAATATAATACAAGAAACGTTATTTACTGATTGGAAGTATTGTACGTAATTAATTATTCGATTAATTTCTTTTTCTGTTTGAGATAATAAAATGCACAAATAAGAATGAATTTCTGATGTTTCTAGTATTGTTATTGATGTAGTTATTTTGTCTCTATTGGTTAAAAACGCAACTCCCCTTGCAGGACGATTATTAAAGAAAGGTATACCAATAGTTAAATTGTGTTTTGTGTATATTGTAAATTGTACTTTGTCTAAATCTTGTCTTTGTATTTGCTAATATATCAAAATATATTTAAATAAAAAAACAAATTTATAGACTTTAGCCCAGGCATTTAATCTCCTTAAATCAAGGGTTGCAACTATTATATTACTATTGGTTATTATATGGTATGTGTATATTTAAGATCTTGTAAAATGTTTACCAAATCATTAGAGTTGCTAGAATCTTTTTGTTTAACGTTATTATCCTCTTTTTATAGCGTTGATTTGTCTTTGTTCTGGCAACGATTTCTCTCCATCCGCGAAAGTAAAGTATTTGAGGTATTAGAAAAGTTTGTTAATTTTTTTTTTTGATTTTAGTTGGACTATTGACTTAGGTGAATTAATAGCGTTTTGATGTGTTTCAATATTTTGACTTGTTGTGATTTTAATTTATTTCAATTCAAGTCAGAATCATTAGACAGAATGACGTTATCAAACTGCTCCACTTCTTCCGCACCATTAACCCCCCCCACCCCCCAATACCAACTTATCACAGTTTGCAATATGTGATTTAGTACTGATATTGCCTTTGACATAATTTGAGACCAAAATAGTTTATGGGCATAGCACCATTATAACTTTTTCTTTCAACGAGGACACAAGTAAAACGTTTTTTCATAGAGCAACTTTAAAGGACAAAAAAAAAAAAACTATTAGATTTCAAGTAGAATATTTTAGTCCCTCATAAGAATACAATAAGGAACATAACATGTAAGAAATGATAAATGAAATAAAATGTTCATGTTAATCCGCAACGCATTTATAATGAAGTTATTAAAGATGTTTTTTTTTTTATTAAGATGAAGGAAATTATTCAAGGTTTATTGTTTTAAAATTTATTAATAATTTCACTTATTACTTTTAATTTAAGTAAAAAAAGTTAATTATAATGATCATTCAAAAGAATATTTTTATATTGATGAATATATATTGTAGATATGGATTAAATAGATGTGAATACATATATACACAAAAACCAAATAAATTGAAAATATTATGTATAAAACAAATAAATGTGCACATTGTCACTTAATTTATGTTTTAAAAAATGGCTTTTTTTTTATAAATATAAATCAATGAATATAAAAATATAATTTATAAAATTTTGCATAAAACAGGACAGTAATTTATTATAAGATGAATTGGTTAATAAATCATCATCATCATCATTAACCATTATCAATCCACTGCAGGATGAAGGTCTCTCCAAGTTCAATCCATCTTTTCCGATCTTTAGCTTCTCTTCTCCACATCACACCTGCACACATTTTTATTTCATCCATCCATCTCACATGTGGTTTCCTTCTGGGTCTTTTACAATCTCTTAGAATCCAGTTTAAAATTTCAATTGTCCATCTATTATCATCTCTTCTAGCAATATGTCCAGCCCAACGCCACTTCAGTCTTTTAATTTTAAAAACTGCAATACAGATAGCTGGTAGAAAAAAGCTGCAATTGACCAATAAAATTTCTACTGAGACTAGAGAATTTATGAAGAAAAGAAGGAATATGAGGATATATAACAAAATATTGAATATCTCGAATATTGTAAAATGGTGCGGAAAACAGTTGAAAATGATATAAGAAAGTATAATTGTGAACTAGCAAGGAATGCTGTAGAAGAGATAAAAGTCTAAAGTGTGTAAAACAACATTTTGGTATTGGTAGGAAATTTATATCTGCAATAAGAAAAAAGATGGTTAATAAATACTCTCAATTATATTATATTTGATAGTGTGTGTGATTTTTTATTTTTTTATTTATTAACTTTCAAAAGTAATTTTAAAAATAAATATATAAATTTTGTTAATAAAAGAGCAACTCTAGAAGATAAATATTATCTTGTTATCATGTAAGTCCATATAATAAAAAGTAAACATTCTAAGAGAATAAAAATAGTCTAAATTGCCATGTGATTTGTATTAATGATAGTAATACTATAGTTAAAAATGAATTGTAGTCAGGAATATTTTCCATAATTTTATACTGACATATAACACATCATATTTTAGTTTATATAGTAAGAGACTATTTTCCCCACATAGTCTTGCAATAGAATAAAAAGTATAATTATTGGAATGTATAGTGCTATCAATAAATTATTTATTGTACTGATTGTAGGAAACGATATACCCATAGCACGAATGAATGAAATATCAGAGTCAATGCTGAGCATTGTATGAACAAGATAGAAAATATTGTAATGCATTTAATAGTTATGCTGCTTAGTCATATTTCTATATATATTATGACATATTAATTTCACAAGCACATTTTTTTACAAGTAAAATAAATGAATTATTGGAGGATGAGAAAAATAAAACTAATCTTAAATATTAAATCTATTACTATTCTTAATCTAAAATATCAATAACAAAATTTACTAGTCTATTTTGTTTATTTAAAGTATGACCTAAGTAAATATAAAAACTGTAAATTGTAAGTATATTAAAGAAAGAAGATAGAAAAAAAAGTTATTTATTATTATTCATTAATGATCTAATTAATTTTAAGTTTTGTTATTAAAATTGATTTATTAAATTTATTTGTTGTATAAAAAATAATTTTATGGAATAATAATGTCTTATTTGTTTCAATTCACACATTCATTATCGACTGAAGTAGTTTCTACAATATGTAAAGAGTGTTGATAGTGAAGGATGAAAGCATTTATAACTCTAATTACATTTGTTCTAGGTATTTGCATAGATTATTTTAAAATAATGTTTTAAAAAATTGTAAAATGAAACTATTAATTATTAATTAATACTTTTTAAAAGTATTATAAAATAGAGCATTCTTAGTCTTGATTTTGCTTTTTTTTATATTAATAATGAATAATTTACTTTTAGATATTCATACACTTAAAGGTAATTGGATTTAAAAATGCCTTAAATTTGACAGCCTGTAAGTTACATTTATTGATTTGAAGTATCTGTTGTGAGTAGAAAGATAAATGATTCATTTCAGCCACCCACAAATTTATTGTAATATACTCAGCCACTTGGCTAACAACTCTGAATATTATAAGACCAGTACAGGAATATATTAAAAGGTGTGTATATATATATATATTGTAACGAGCACAGACGACGTTACATTATTTTTTTATTATTATTAAACATTAAAATAAAAAGTTCGCATTAAAAATTTTTTTTTTTTAAGACAGAAAAATTGAAAATAAATTCTACCTTAAACTCGTACATATATAAATCGCACAGAGGAGAAAAATTATTAAAATAAAACTTTATTAAAGAAAAAGTATTTTAAAACTAAATTTTAAAAAGATTTGGAGATAAAATTATATCTTTAAATTTATCTTTAAATATATCTTTGGATTTGGAAAACAGGTTAATTAATGATATGGAAATGATTATTTTAATTAGTCCAAGTGAATAAGCCCTTGGGCATTTAAATGTATAAACAACGGTCAGATAGGAAAACAATAGAAACTTTTAGCAAATAAGAAATCCCTATGGAATTGGACCTCAGCGAAAAGACCACCATCATCAATGACGTAATGTTGAGTCAATCCTTAAGATTAATATAAAAGGAAAAGTTGGAAATTATTATTCTTTATTAAGAGAGGACTGAGATGTGTTAAGTCGGAGAGTTGGAGGTGAAGGGATTGAAAGACACACTTTCAATTCCTTCAGTTGTTATAAAAATGGAAAAATGAAACATCGCTTTTCTTATACTGAAGACAACAGGATCATCGGGGATTTAATGTGGATTCCAAATGGCATGCAATGAATAAAGAGGAACATTGAAAAAAAAATCCTAAGAACTTTAAAAACATTTTGAAACACTATGAATATTAAATTAAAAACTTTACGTATTTAAAATAATTAAGAAATAGAATCCTATCTGACCAATGTTATTTATTAATTAGTTATAATTTTATTTAATGTATTTCTTTTGTAAAATCATTTCCATTTATTTATTTATTTGTTCTTTAAGTTTTATTATGATTTCTGTTTTTCATTAAACTAGTTATATAAATATTAAACTTAAGTCGGGCGTGAATGGCTATATAGATTTGTAAAGTTATATTAGGGGAGGGTAATCTTAGGTTATTTGTTTCATAGTTAAATTGGGTCAATGGATTGGATATATTGTTGTAGTTAGTAGATGTAATGCAAGATTTGCTATGGGCAGAATCATTTGTATACGCCACACTCACCCATTTTCCTATGGAAGGAATTATAAGTCAGAGACCACAGTTCCTTTCTATGGAGTTTTTTTTATTGCTCTTTTTGTCAGATCGATGTATGTATTCCTATCTGATGAGAGGCAATTTCTTCTCTTAACTTTTTGTGCTGCGAACTTTTAGCCTAAGGTTAAATAAGGATAGAATATTTTCTTTCAAATGCAAATCTATGTAGTCTATTCATACTGACACTAAATAAAAATGCATTAAATTTAAGTTGTTTATAGACGCTTGCATGGATTGGTTATCGGTTAATTATGTTTTGGGTTTTCATAGGTGATCAAAATATATAGACATTCGGTAAATACTGATACCTTACAGTGAGTATCTAAGATGTATTTATTCGGATGTCTTTTAAGTTATTGGTGTTAATGTGGTGTCTTATGATGAACACCATTGGGTTTCTTGTATTCCCTATGCAATTGACAGTATCAATGATTTTGTATTTTGATCGTTTATGTTTACTTTGAAATGTTTTTAACCATGTAATCTATGTAACCGATCTATACTCAACATTATAAAACAAACTTTCATAAATCCATCTGTGCGAACTTAATTAAAATGTAAACTTATAATATTATAAAAATTAAAATGTAAATTTAAATTATAAAATCAAATTAAAATCTAAAATAAACATACTAAAATAATAATTTTAAATCTTATGTATATATGTGTGCTTAAATAAATTTTTGTATGTTAATTACTGGCAGTGGCTTATTTTATTTATTTTTTAATATTGAAATATAATTAGATAAGATATTATATTATTAAATCTCTGCTACTCCCTGAGCTAGTGACTTGGGCTAACGACCGGAATCAAAATTTAAAAAATAAATAATTTTTTTTTTGACTTATGTATCTGCTTACTTTATAAATTTTTCTAGTTTCAAATGCCTAGATGGCGCCCTGTAGTGCAGATCACGTTAAGTCCATTCTCCAGATCATTATAATATATATATATATATATATTATAACTTACACTCCCAACACCACTCATATACATTACATGAGCGAAATGCCCAGGCACTAGTTCTATTAATGAATAGAACAATATAACAACATAGCTGATACAAAATTATCACTGAGACTCTTCACCTAAGTCTATGTTCAGCTCAGCTCAGTGGGAGGCTATAGGAAGTTCATGAGATATATAATTATAAGTAAATGAAAGAAGAAATACTATAAAACATTAAGTATAATGTAAATCCTTTTTTGTTAATTAACTACATGATAAAGAATCACAATATTTATTGATACAGTTTATTAAAATATCATTTCAAGTTTGGTATAATTATATCACTAAACAATCCTATGACTTGGCATGTCATCATCTAAACAGCTACCTTAATGCCAATCAAGGAATATACAATAAGATCTCAGGGAATTTCAAAAACCCAGTTGAATTAAAGAAAATACATTGTCCCATAATTTATAATTTTAAAGTATAATAAAATGTAATAAAATAAATTGACTAAATGTTTTACTGTGTTTAACAATTAGATAACGACAGAAATAGGGTATTTTAATCTCACATCATCATCTAACAAATATACTAATTAGGCAACCTTTCTTATACATTTATCAAGTGGCAAATGTTCTTTATAATGTTTGGATCAAGAAAACAATATTATCAGATACCAGCAAATTTGATATTATAACTATAAAATAATATATCTATTTTATAATAGATGTATGAAATATGGAGATGTGGAAATTAAAACATGAATGTATACAAGAATAACTCAAGACACAGTTTTTAAGATTTTAAATAAATAAAACAAATCATTTATTAGACTGAAAAATTTAGTTTAACATGATATTTTACAATGGGACTACTTGTCTTACAGATTTTAATTCTCAAATAAACTTTGAGCATCAGTTTGGGATTATCCCCATTATGTTACATTATTCACTATTCAGACCTTTTGAAAGCAAATTAACAATAAAACTTTAATATTCTGACTTCGAATACCTGCTTTGCTTAAGCGTTTCATTTAAACATAACATTTACTAAATAATATATTATATTATTGGCACAGTAAATATTTTGAGAGGATATTACTATTGATTAATAAAATAAATCAAATTAACTATATTTGGCCATCAACAAGGCAACTTTCTCTAACTAATTAAATAATCATTTTCAATTACATATACCTTTCATACATAGCCATAAAATCATATTCATTCTGATGACTTGATGATTTACAACACTATATTAAATAAATATAT
>JAQFVV010008802.1:0-22340 GCA_028023455.1 Epiperipatus broadwayi | reverse complement strand
TAGAAAGGAGTTTGCTATTAACTGAAAGGAGACCCTTTGATTCCTCTTGGAGGCCTTAAAGGAACCGAGCAGGGCAAATTCCTAATGTCCACGCCATACGTTCTTGTTGTTGCAGCTGTTATTACTATATGTTTATTCATATAGTATACGAACATGGATGGGCTGCTCACCAACACGCATTAGCCAGCGTGGTGAGTTTATTGGTTTTTTACCTCTGAGTTTAAGATCAAGAAACACCATGGTCTTTCTTCTCAGTGCCTGATAAGGCAGAATGAATGTTTGTGTAAATGATAAAGATTTTTCCCAATTATACAATTATGACAGACAAAAATAAAGCATGACCCTTAATCCCAGGAGGCTGTAAAGTCACCAACCAAGGCAGCGGTTGGTGGCCAAAGGTGGAGAGTGCTAAAAATATCCTGGAGGCGGACCCAGGCTGCCATTTGATGACGACTTTTTATTTAGGTAGTTACAACTGCAGATCACTTTCAAGTGAAGGAAGATTGCAAGAATTAGAAGAAGAACTCTCTTACATTAAATGGGATATTATTGGACTTTGTGAAGTTAGAAGAAAAGGTGAAGAGACAATTGATTTAAAAAGTGGACATATGCTCTATTATAAAGGCACAAATATTGGAAATACAAGTGGAGTAGGATTCATTATAAATAAAAAGTGGAAGAACAATATTGTGGAGATTGATGGTGTATCAGACAGAGTGGCAAGATTAGTTATACAACTTAATAGCAGATATCAAATGCAGATAATTTAGGTTTATGCCCCAACAAGTTCTCACAGTGATGAAGTAGTAGAAGATTTTTATATGGATGTACAAAAGGCTTTTGATCAGAGTAAACAACATTTTAAAATTGTTATGGGAGATTTTAATGCTAGAATTGTTAAACAAATGAAAGATGAAAGTGTTGTAGGTAATTTTGGTTATGGTAATAGAAATGAGAGAGGACATAGACTTGTGGAGTTTGCAGAGAAGGAAAAACTTTATATTATGAATTCTTTTTTTGAGAAAAATGTTAGAAGGAAATGGACATAGAAGCATCCAAATGAAGGTACAGCAGAATTGGATTATATTTTGACTAACAGGAAATACATATTTCAAGATTGTAATGTTCTTAATAAATTTAACACAGGAAGTGATCATCGATTAGTAAGGGGTAAGATACATGTTAATGTAAAACTAGAGAGACAAAAATTATTAAGAAAAACTATATTTACAGTTGATATTCCTAATCTTCAGAAACATTCTAATGAATTTAAATTAGAACTTACAAATCGGTTTCAAGTATTAGTAGATTTTGAACATGATTCAGATTTGAATGAAATTAATATGAAAATAACTGATACACTTTTAAAAACTGCAACAAAGATAGCTGGTAGAAAAAAGCAGCAATTGACTAATAAAATTTCTACTGAGACTAGAGAACTTATGAAGAAAAGAAGAAATATGAAGATATGCAAGAATGATGCATTAAAAAGAATTGAATATCTCGAATTTTGTAAAATGGTGCGGAAAAGAGTTGAAAATGATATAAGAAAGTATAACTGTGAACTAGCAAGAAAAGCTGTAGAAGAAAATAAAAGTCTTAAGAATGTAAAACAACATTTTGGTATTGGTAGGAAATTTATGTATGCAATAAGGAAAAAAGATGGAATTATTACTAAAAAGAGGGATGACATTATGAAATTGGTAGAAGATTTTTATCAAGAATTATATAGTAATAAAGAACAAGTACCTCCTATATCTATTACATCTTCCGAATTGCCCTGAATTTTAAATGAAGAAGTGAGAAATGCAATTAAATGTATGAAAAAAGGAAAGGCTCCAGGTAATGATGGAATTATAATTGATATATTAAAAGAAGCAGGTGAAGAAACAGAAAAAATATTAGCAACGTTATATACCAAATGTCTAAATGATAAAGATGTACCGGATGATTGGAAGAATGCAGTAATAATATTAATATTTAAAAAAGGTGATAAAGAAGATATTAGAAATTACAGACCTATCAGCCTTTTATCAGTTTTATATAAAATTTTTACCAAGATAATTACAACTCGTCTACAGAGAACCTTGGATTTTCACCAACCAAGAGAACAAGCTGGATTTAAAAGTGGTTTTAGTACAGTAGATCATATTCAAGTATTGAGAGAAGTTATAGAAAGGACAAATGAATATGAGTTGTCATTATGTTTTGGATTTGTAGATTATGAAAAGGCATTTGATTCTATAAACATTTCTTCAGTGATTAAAGCATTGGATCATCAAGGTATAGATCCAGGATATTGTCATATTTTAAAGAATATTTCTAAAAATGCAACAGCAACAATTAGATTACATAATGATACTGGGAAAGTCAACATTGAGAAAGGTGTAAGACAAGGTGACTCCATATCTCCAAAACTTTTTACAGCAGTGCTGCAAGAAGTATTTTGTGGATTAAAATGGGAAACTAAAGGAGTGAAAGTAAATGGAGATTATTTAAGTCATTTAGATTTCGCAGATGATGTAGTTGTTTTTGCAAATAATGCTTCTGAGCTGCAGGAAATGTTGCAGGAGTTATCAGATGAAAGTAGGAAAGTAGGACTAAAGATAAATGTTAAAAAGACTAAAGTAATGTTTAATCGATTTGCTCCAAATATGAAAATAAAGATTGATTGATGAATTAGAAGAAGTTAAGAGTTACAAATACCTTGGTCAGATTATTAATACAGATGGAAACATAATAGAGGAAATTAATCATAGAATTAAACTTGGTTGGAGTGCTTTTGGTAGAAATAACTTGATATTAAAAGGAAATATGCCTATGTGTTTGAAAAGAAAGGTTTTTAACAAATGTGTTTTACCAGTTCTTACTTATGGATCTGAGACTTGGACACTTAATAGAAGATCAATACAGAGACTTCAGACCACTCAAAAAAGTATGGAGAGATGTATGTTGGGAGTAACAAGAAGAGATCAAAAACGCAATGTATGGGTAAGAGAACAAACAGGTGTTACTGACCTCATTGAAAAAATTAAAAGATTGAAGTGGAGTTGGGCTGGACATATTGCTAGAAGAGATGATAATAGATGGACAATTGAAATTTTAAACTGGATTCCAAGAGATTGTAAAAGACCCAGAAGGAGACCACATGTAAGATGGATGGATGAAATAAGAAAATGTGTAGGGGTGATGTGGAGAAGAGAAGCTAAAGATCGGAGAAGATGGATTAAACTTGGAGAGACCTTCATCCTGCAGTGGATTGATAATGGTTGATAATGATGATGATGATTATACTTCAGATTTAAAATATTTATAATTCATCATGAATTAGAGATTTATTTTCAATTTAATAGTTAATGATGTTATAACATCCATGTATTGAATATGATTTGAAATTATTTTATACATTATTTTGCATTTGTGTGCCTATTTTGTACAAAACATTTATATAATTGTTAAATTTATAATCATTTTGACTTGTATATTTTTCTAATCAATTTCAGATGATGTGATATGCCAAAAGAAGTTGAAGAATCAGGAATTTTTCTAAGAGTAAATTATTATTATTATTTTATGTTTAGAATGAAACATGTTAAATGGCTATGAAGAAAGAAATCATTTATGATGTATTATATTGTCAGGGATTGAGAGAACTCTCCCATAGTTTATTTGAATAGTATCATGGTTGGATCATATTTTCCAGATTGAGCATTTTTGTATTATGATAATTATGTTATATGAAGTAGAGCAGTGTTTTCCCTTGTTTTTTGGTGAGGAGACTAGGTCAACACCAATATTGAACCTCTGAGTAAGGTTAGGGAATCACTATATTTTGTTGTTTAGATTATTAGAGTTAATGAAGTCTTCTTATCCCTCATGTGTCCATTTTTGAGTGTTTCCCCATCATATATTCATAGCTATGTGTAAAGTAGTTTGCTAATAAAAATAAAAGGTAGGATTGAATTCTTTTATAGATCATCTAAGTAGAAGTAGTGCTAAAGTTGTTGTTTGGTCTATGGCATCATCTGTATTATGACATTTTATCTCTTGATTTCATAAAAAAACAATGGGATGTAGCTGTGTTAATTATATTGTAACAGGTGGCATAATACACTAGCACACACAAAATACTATTGATTTTGAAAGCATGGAAGAAATTCATCAGTGGATTTGTAAGTCTTGGTAAATATTTCAAATCATATCATGGTAATTTATTCTAAATTTTAGATCATCAAATCTTCAGAATAATGTATCCTCATTTTGAATGAGTAAACAAATATAAAAAAAAAGAAGGTGTAACTAGAATTGTTTAATTGATTTATAAAGGATAGTGTGAGCTCTAACTCATATGTTTAGATCCATATTGCATTATTTAATGTTTAATTTCCCTAGTGTTAGTTTGGTTGACAGAATGTTAGAATTGGCTAATAGCAGATGTATATCTTAAGCAAGAGTACAAAGGAAGTTTAATGTTATGTTTAATTATTCTAGTGTTAGTCTTAATAAATGTTTAATAAAGTATATCAGAAATCGCTACTAACATGTACACATTCAAAATAAGAGCACAAGAAATTTATGTTAATGTTAATTACTTTTATGTTAGTCTATCAGTCATGAATATTGGAATTGGCCACTAATGTGTAAATGTGTAAAGTAGAGGTACAAAATGTTTCTTTGGCTATATAATGTAATAAATATTTTATTTATTTAAAAACCTGTTTAGACTTATTCTTTTATATACATTCATATTCTAAGTTTCCACACACACTTACATATCTAATATATGATTACACTATTTTATAAACTTAATAATGAACATGTTCAGACCTGATATTGTTTTCTCAATCCAAACACTATATAAAATGCTTAACTATTTGATGATCCTCTGGGAAAGTTTGTGTACTTAGTTATTATTTAGATGATGATTTGAAATCAAAATGTACCCAATTTCTTTCATTGTCTAACTACTATTTTATTGGAACTATGCTCAATATTATGTCATTAACTTTTATGATGGTAATTGATAGCTATTAAAATCCCTGAAATATTTCCTCATTATTTCCAAGTAGGTATTAACTTAGTTATTTAATTTAAATTATTATACAGTGAAAGTTGATTAATACTATATTTTGTGTTATTTAATTTAAATCTATTATGCAGTAAAGTTGATTGGTACTACATCTTTGTTTTAATTGATTTAAACTTATTATAGAGTAAAGTTAATTAATGCTACATCTTTGTTTTAATTAATTGAAAATTACCATAGAGTAAAGATAATTAGTACTACATTTCTGTTTATTTGATTTAAGCTTATTATCCAGTAAAGATTGATTAATGCATTTTGATGATGGAGGAAATAAAATTGAACTATAACTTAATCAATTTCAATTACTTATTTATTGCAAAAACCCAATAGATGTTTTACTCTTATTAATTTATAACATTTCCTCTGGTATTTTATTTGCATTTTTCATATTATAGAACTTTGTAGCCTCCATTGAGCTAAACTATATTTGGACAGTATTCTAAGAGTCTCAATAGTAATTCACAGTAGAGTCAGATTAGTAGTTCATTTTATTATCAAGAGAATTGGTGCCCTGGGTATTTATTCATAGGAGATGCAGGATTGGTATTGGGGGAGGGTTACAATATATATATATATATATATATCATACTATATGTATATATATATATATATATATATATATATATATTACACATTAGTATGATATGAATAAGTCATTAAATATTTTATTAACTAAGAGATCCCTTTTTTTACTTGAAGCCAGATCTCTTATTAGCTATTAAACAGGCAATTTCTTTATTTTCAATGTAATTTTATTGATCAGAATGCTCACTCCAATCTTGATTACATGGTAGACTAGATAAGTCCACTACTTGAGGATAAGCTTCAAAAGAGTTCATAACATTTTTTCCAACTGGCAAAAGTTCGCTTGATAGTATATAGCTCTTAAGATAATTTAATGAATGTCATCTTTTTACTTAATCTATTGGTCCAGGTCCATCATAATTAAATCTGATTTCATCAACAGGTCTAGTTTCTACATTATGTCTTATTTTAATACCATCATTTAGGTCTTTCTGTCTCTTCTATGGCTTCAAAATCTTGCTATAATTATCACTGTGCTTATGTTGGTGTTATCTAAGATTTGGACATCAACTATATACCTATTTACTGAATTTATAGTTATTGCTAGCAACTATTTAGAGATCTCATAGAACACACAGCATCTTATTTCATCTAGGATTTTTTTTACAACTGTTAGTGTAATATATTATGCAATGAACATTCAGGTTTTGCAGGCATTCCAAATACCCTGTATTATTTTTTAAGAATTTTATTTGTCTCTGGAATGAATTAGCCTTACTATTAGTTAGCTTACAGTTATTTGAATAAATTTTGATGTTAGCCTTCTCCCATTTATCTGCCATTATTGTTTTATGTAGATAAATAGTTGCTGATAGTGTGCTAAATGCTTCAATAAATGTTGAAGTAGGTAGTGATAATACTTCAAGCATCTCCATCCACTTAGACTATGCATCTACAACAATTAATAATATTATTCCCTCCATAGACCAGCATAATTAATATGAATTCTGATCCAGATATCTTTAGAATCAAATCAATGAACAATTTTTTATTTTTCATTATCACATTTAGATTCATTTTACAGTTCCAACATTTGTGGATTTAGACACAATGTCAGTGCTCACAATAGGTCACCCAATATAATGCCCATAGAGCATATTTATTCTGACCCTCCCTTGATAATACTATTCAAAGCTTTTACTTGAGAGTATCCATCTGGAAGTACCAATACTCTTCATTCTATGAATGAAAATGTCTCTCATTGCATCACTTAGGATATCATTGACATTACTTTTCAGCACTAGCTTTCTGATTTTGTGTCAAAATATCTATTCGTTTTTCACTCTCTAAACATGAATGTTGAAGTTGTAATATTGTAATACAGTTAGAATTTTGGACAAAAATAAGCTGTAGTAGAGATATTAATGTAATAAAATCTCACACAAAAGAAAGAAAATGGATTGACTAAAAACAAATATTTTGTAAGTTTGTAAAACTGCAAATGGTTAAAAATGTTGCTAAGGTTAATTGTAAACTTTGATTCAATTTGTCATTATGAAGAACTCTGTCCACGTATTATTAGACAATTTTGAGAATTTTTAAATTCTTCTATAAATGAAATTTTTCTACTTATTTTTCTTTATTGATGTGGGATTTTTTAAAATTTTTCTTTTCCAGAAAATGAAGCAACCATTAGCTTCAATTTTTTTCCTGAAGGTTTGTGATGATGTTCTAGTTGTATTTTTACATTGGACTATTTCTATCATCTACTATGTGTATTGAATTTCTTTAGAAAAATTTAACTTTTATTTAAATATTTCAAATACATTCAACTGTTAGTAATAGCACATCAAACAGGATAGCATATGCACAATGTTTTGAGAGGTACAATTGTTCAATTCTTTTTTGAATTATGACAAAAATCTAATCAAACCATAGTGATAAAATCTGTCACAACACTACCCTTTGTGTTGCATTTTATTAGAATGGCTTTCATAATATCCTGACCAATCAATAATAACACACAAACCAATAAATTAGTGTTAAAATGTTTATTATAGGTGTTTGCAGTAATAAGATTATAGTAATATTTATTAAGGCTGTAACCTTAAGACTATGCACCTGAAAAAATGACAGTAGGGACCTTTGCAAATCTTCAACACAAGATTTATTTAAAAGACAAGAGATTTTTTATCAATTACAGTCGGAAAATAGCAAATGTTTGGTTATTAAGAGTATACTTAGTATTTTGAAAGGAATGATGAGACTTCTTTTTTAAATCCTGACACTTTCAGTACATGAGTGGTTGATTTCATGTGTAGTTATGATGTCAGTGGCTAACAGTTCCTGACTTCAGGCTTAAGTATGCCTCACTGTATTCTAGCAAACAGTGGACAACAAGTTTGCAGTTATCTAAGAGTTGACAATTTACCAATGCTATCTAGCTATTTCCATAAATAGACCTCCATTTTATAAGCATATCTATTTTTTATGAAAAACAATCATATTCACTGATTTAGCTGTCTAATTGTATTATTTATTTTATTGGTATTTTATTGCTTTTATTATTTTTCTCCATGGGCAGTTATATTATACATTCGATCTGACAATTTTATAACATTGCATTTTGCAGTAAGTTTAATATGAGTTAACAAAATTTCTAACTATATGTATACTTATTTCAACATATAAAACTCCAAATGCAAATTAATGCAGAACTCTCTAGAATTTTAAATACAATTTTTAAACATTATGTGTTTCACCTATAATAATTTTATATTTATTAATTTGACAAACTTTTTACCTTTATAAGCAAATTTATTTTAAAATCATCATACTTGAATTATTAGTTATTAATTCTCAACTCCAGTCAGCTCCTTTTAATTTTAAGTAAATCCATCAGGGGTTGAGCTCATACAGTTATTATATATATAAGGTTCAGATCATCCTCCCAAATATTACATATTTTCCAGAAAAGCTCTTTTTAAATAAAGTCTGAACTTCAAACAGCACAACTCAAAAGGAAACTCTTGAATTGTATGTTGCAATGATGTTATATATTGAACTACAAACTTATTCAAACAAAGAGCTGTTTGAAGTTCAGATTTAATATTATTTACAGAGGTGTTGCTTAAAAACATAATATTTGGGAAAATAATTTGAACATTCTGTATTTGAATTTTCAGCAAGCGATATGCACTGGAATAATTTCTTATATATTTATGTTGGAAAATAACAAAGTTTAAAAAGACCAATGTTGTAAGCTTGCTTTAAATATGTAAGTTAAACACAATTGTTTACATGAAATTTATGATCATTGCTAATTTAATTTTATGCTCTTTGATTGAGGAAGTCTATTTTAATATTACAGCATACTATTTAAGAGTTCATGTTGTTTCAACTTCAAACATAACTTATCCCCAGAAGACAGTTCCAAAAACTAACTTTTGGGAGGGTTATTTGAACATTTTGTACTTTAATTTTCAGTTAGAGAGATGCACTGGGATATTTTTATATATATGCCAATAAAATATTTAAACAGTAATAAAATGTAAAATAATATTCCACGAAAGTATATAGATAAGATAATGAATAATGTGGAGATAAATATCAAAAAAATGCAAAGCCAGAATTTTATGCAGAATATCATTATTAGACTGCAATTTATTTTATTAAACTTCAAATAATAGGGTTTGGTAATAGAAATGCTATTGGATTTTATGTCACTAATTTTTTTATTTACAGTTTATTCTTCTTCTTCTTAGTAGTAATATTTTTCTCTAGATAAATGATTTTGACATCAGAAGGTTTATGCAAATGATCAGGTTCTTACATTCAAAATATACAGATTCATAAGCATGATTGCTTTTAATCATTTTGTATAGGTAAATGCATGGTATAATTTTCACCTTTTAAATTTTTTGGTAATTCTGGATAATATCTAGCATTTCAAATGTGGCAAATCTTGAGCAAAATAATCTATGGTTTATCATTATTTTCAAGCTCTTATTATTATTCTTTTTTTTAATTTACTTTGTCCAGCCAAATACAATTTGTGCATTGCATTTAGTGATTATTACTAATTAAAGTCTTTATTTGTGAACAATAGTGACATAATTCTATGTGTAGAATGTGAAGTAAGTTCAAATTAAACTGTTATACTTTGATATTGGTAAATATAATCTTCAATTTATTCTCTTCCTCTTTCCTTCTTATTTTTGCTTTTTTATGTAACATAATACCAACATTCCACTCTTCTTATACTTTAAAGCAAAATATATTTATTTATTCTTTACAGTTTCCACTGTTTCTAGCAGTCTTCATCAGATATAATGTTTAAATTTTATAGATCCGATGAAGACTGCTAGAAACAGTCAAAACTGTAAAGAATAAATAAATATATTTTGCTTTAAAGTATAAGAAGAGTGGAATGTTGGTATTACATTGGTAAATACTCAGCAAAAATCATGAACACATAAGTGAATTGAACTGAAGAGATCTAGTTCAACATGGGATTAAAATATTTGAAGATAAATAAAAAATTATAATATTTAAAATACTAAAAGAAGTGGAATGAACTTTAATTAATCATTACATGTGGTGTATTTAATACTAATAATTATATTTAATTAAATTTTAATATGTATATCTAAGATAAAATGATATAACAATTTCAAGTCTAAAAATGGTTAGTCATAATCTTTAAAGTATTTGATTGTGTAGGATGTTATCATAGCAGTGAGTACAGGATTTTTCATCTCTTTAAATTAAATTACAATAACTAGAAATGATAAAGACTGTATGATCATCATTGACTGAACAATGTGAGGAATGAAACCATCCATATCGAAAAACATTTACCTGTTATAGACATCATTATTCATTGATTAAAAGATATATTCAGACCTAAAAAAATATAACTCCTCATGGGTCTAGTCTAATTTAGTTGTGAAGATGTTAAGTAAGTACAATATTTCCAGTTTTTTGGTATTTATGAAATCTTTAAAAGTGATTCAGTTACTATGGTGATTTTAGTTTGCAATGCTACTTGATACTTTGTTTAATTCTGCTTGTGGTATTGGCACTGAAAATTCAGGAAGGCAAA
Source organism: Epiperipatus broadwayi (assembly GCA_028023455.1). Lineage (NCBI taxonomy): Eukaryota > Metazoa > Onychophora > Udeonychophora > Euonychophora > Peripatidae > Epiperipatus > Epiperipatus broadwayi. The sequence continues at coordinate 11,625 of JAQFVV010008802.1, read as the reverse complement.
CAGAAAAATGATGAAAAAAAAATCGACTTTATCAAGCATACTAATAAATTATCTATGTTTATAAATCATCAATGCCTAAATATTAAAGTAATAATATGCTAGATATTTAATCTATTTAAATAATTCTATATTAATTTGCTCTGTATTTTTGTTATTATTTATATTTACATATAAAAAAATTAACGGTATCTTAAGGAAATACAAAACTACTGTATTTAATTAATTGTATTACATCTAACTGAAATACAGGCTTATTATACGCCTGTATCAATAAATGTAATATCTAGGGTATGTAAGCACAGACTTTCACACAACCCACCACTCACCACTCTCTCACATTACTGATACATTTGAACACATATACGTCAAAAAGATAAACAATCACCAATATACGTATTTCATACTAAACCAACAATCATCAGTTGGCCTAGATTATCATCTCTACACATATATGCAATAAGAGCTCAGATATATATTAAGATAGCCAATCTTTATACTTTAATTGACAGGCTTCAATCCACTCCACACTCCAACTCTTCAACCGTCAATCCAATTGAAAATCTAATGGAATGCTCAAAGGCCACCCTGAGGCTGAGATTCTTTTCACACCCATGTTGACCTAAAGTCAATATGACCCCTCATGTACAGGATATAATTCATTTAACGATATCTATCCCCATAACTTTGAAAACATAATTTGTAACAGAGTTTTTTTCTTTTTGAAATTGTATTTAGACTTTGGCAAATCTGCTGAAAACAATTATATTTTTATCAAAAGTAAAAAAAACCTATTCTTTTGTTGATTTAACATGATTTAGTGACATTTTTTTGGAATGTTAGTAATTTTCAGTTTATACATTAATTTACATCATAAAATGCTTTGAACACAAATGAAATGTTTTTAATGATAATTATTGTAAATATAAAAATTTAATAAAATGTAAAGCTACAAGGTTTCTTTAAATCTATTTTTCAATAAGTGAATGCAGAAAATTAATTTATGCTAACGCTGTTGACTTAATTTCGCAATGAGATTTTTCCCATAATAGATTGTTCTCCACAAATACTATATGTTAAACTACTCGAAGTTAGCAAATTTTACTGCAAAATAATATATTATATTCGGAAAGTAAATTCTCACATAAACTTCTTAAAATGTAATTGTTATTATTAGAAGTATTACAGATGCACTCAATTTCATTTTCTTGTAGTGGCTTATCATTCTTAGCATATTTCTGCGCCAGATATCAGAAGTCAAACCGTTTTGCATAACAAATATGAAAACCTATTAAGTAAATCAAATGTATAAATGACTTAAAATATGATTTCAAAATCTATGATATTAAAATCTCATTTCTACATAGAAATCAGTCATATACTAATCATTATTACACGCCCCCCCCCCACTCACCATCCTTACCCCATGACAGCCGGATTGACCGGGTCCTGATGTTATTTGAGTTTCATCACCTGTGTATCAACACACTTGACGAATCAATTAAAAACTCACTATCAGTTCGAAGGAAATAATGGAAAAAAGAGTCTTTGTAATGCGAAGAAAAAACGACTTCCTGGTTGGAATCTTATTAAATTATTTTGTAATATTTGATAATAACTGAAATGCAGACTTATTACTTACCTGTATCAATATATGTAATATATAGGATATATGAGCACAGACTTCCTCACGACCCACCACTCACCGCTCTATCTCATATCACTGATACGACAGAACACACATATGTCGAAAAAATAAACAATCACCATCCGTATTTCGTGCTAAACCAGCAATCATCAGTTGGTCCAGATTATCATCTCCACCCATATATGCAATAAGTGCTCAGATATATATTAAGATAACCAATCTTCAAACTTTAATGGACAGACTTCAATCCACTCCACACTCCAATTCTTCAATCATCCATCCAATTAAAAATCTGATGATGGAATGCTCAAAGGCTGGCTACCCTGAGATTTATTATTGTTATCACACCCATGTTGACCTAAAGCCAAACTGACACCTCATGTACGGGACATAATCCATTTAATACATATACAAGTGATGGGCAGACATCTCTACTACCTAATACCTGAAATACAGGCTTATTATATACCTGTATCAATATAGGTAATATATACGGTATGTGAGCACAGACTTCTCCATTGGCTATTTTAATATATATCTGAGAACTTATTGCATATATGTGTGGAGTTGATAATCTGGACGAACTGATGATTGCTGGTTCAGCATGAAATACGTATATTGGTGATTGTTTATCTTTTCGACATATGTGTGTTCGGATGAATCAGTATATGAGATAGAGTGGTGAGTAAATATAAATGTTTATAAAAGAATTGTTAAGCTAATCAGATAACTTTGTTTACTTAAATATGCATTTGTTTAAATTGTTTACAATTTATATATGACAATTATAATTGGATAAATTAAGGTTGTTTAAAAAAAAGAGTTTTAGACAAAAATATAGATAAAAAAGTAATTAAAATTTTTATTTTACATTAGCATGAAATAAAAAATTAGAAATGGACTACAATACAGGAATTACGCCTAAGCGACCGATTTCACAAACGTTGATATTTCGTAACATCTTGACGTAGCCATGGTCACCCCAAGAAGTACCCCAACTATAAAAATAAATAAACAAATAAATGAATACATAAACTTAAAATAATAACAGTAAAGGATAATTTCTGATGATTCTACATAACTGCAATTTTTAAATGTTACTATGACTTTTGTCAAAGATGAGTTCTAATAAAGATCTGCGGTATTGATTAATGACTATGTTTTGTCAAGAGTTATTACAAAGTTATATTTTTTTTTATTGGCAAGTCTTTTAGTATGAGTAAATTTTGTACTAGTTTCACCATCAATAATATTTTGTTCGATGGAGTAGTTCTGAGAGCAGCCGCATCTTCATCCATTTTTCACCTCCATTCTCTTAATTGCATAGATCTTCAATTCCATGTACTTCTTCCTATCTTTTATAACATTCAGCAAGTCTAATCGTTTTTCGATTTTTCTTCTTGTTTTCACTCATTATTCTCTCCAAAATATCTATCACTAACATATTATTTCTTCTTAATATATGTCGAAATCATACATCTTTTTTTTTTTTTCCATTTACTCTTTTTAAAATTTCATTTGTCATTTTATCAACCAAATATTTTTTTCCATACATCTCAATGGCCGATCTCAAAGGCTTCAATCTGTTTTCTTTTTTTTACTGATTGTCCATATTTTAAAATCAAACAATAAGACATTACACACAGCATTTACTTAATCTTAGCTGAATATGATTTATTTGAACATAACACTGTTTTTAAATATTTTTTCTCTCCGCATATTTACATGTGCGTCTGAAAAAATATGTACTAGCAATAAAATGCAACAGTAAAAAAGTGAATTCATAAATACAAATGTTTATTATGTATCTTGTAATGATTTATAATTACTGTCAGCAACTAAAAGGGATGTTTATGGAGCAACGCATAAAAAAGGTATATTTTCTTTGAAAAGCTAAAATAATAAATTATCTGCATTTAAAGTTTAATTAACAAAAATAATCAAAGTTATTTGCTTTAGCATTTCAGAAAAAAACTTTAACATATACAGCTTTATAATTTAGCTTATTTAAATATACTTGATTGCTACAATTTTCAGTAATAGTTTTCAGATTATAAATCTTTATCTATTAAATACCAGATATGAAAAAATACTTATCCAAAGAATATCATTAATGAACTTGCAAATAATGATCTGCTTAATATATTTACATAAACAAGAAATTCAAGTAACTTAAGTATCATTATTTAGTACTTAAGAACACATAATCTAGGATCTCCACACTCTCATTCTGAAATGCTTTAGAATGGCCATTATATTCTAATTTAGGTACAATAATAAGACAGCCATTCTTTTTTTCTCAAAATATGATTTATTAACATAATATTAATCTTTGAATTTACATGTTACATGTAGTGATATACAAGATTCAAATTATGATTTGCAATGCAGAACTTGATTTACCGAGTGAACAGAAAAACCTTGAATTGTATATGCATATATCTTGCCATTCATAACTTCTCTCATAGTTTATTAAGTAGCCCCTGACCTTAATGGCAACTAGATAGATTACAGCTACCAAGAATCACATCATCCCCACCATCCAGATGAGAAAGTAATAACCCGTACTAATCCCTGTAGCACTCATGTCTCAGCCCCCCTCCTAAGGACTAGGAACCATGTCTTGGGGTATTTCCAAAGCTCAGACTCTCTCATTCAATGCCCTTACTAATTCCCACAGCATCCAGATCCCCTCCAAAACCCAGGCTTGTGAGACCTTCCATGCACCAGAACCTGCCATCCAGATGGCAGAGATGAGTGACACAGCACCCCTGATTTGAAGTTTAAACCATAGTAGAACTCTGTGGTCTGAGTCATCCAAGCATGAGATTCTCTCATCTCATAGTCAAGACCAGCAATGCTGCAGCACTAATCAAAAATGTAAATCTTACATGATTACATCATATGCCATCTACAGATTATCACATAGTCTAATAACTAACCTATGAATCACATAGAGAACAAAGAGATTAAAACTACAATGCATCATATCATTTACACTACCCCAAAGATGAGAAAGATGCAATCCATACTAATCCCCATAGCACTCACATCCCATCCCCCTGTAAGGACCAGAGTTCAGACCCCCAGAATCTTCCCAATTTCCAGATTCTCACATCTGAAGCCTATACTAGAACCCACATCCCAGCCCCCTCCAAGGCCAGGAAGCAAGCCTTGGGAGCTCTCCAAGCAACAGACTCAGTCCTCAAGACTGCAAAGATGAGTGACACAGTAGCCCCAATACAATGTATCTTTATTTAAATATTCCAAATGAATTTAACTGTTAAGGTCAATGTTTCAAGAGGTATTATTCTCATCTCTTCTTCAAGTGTTGCTGGCCTAACTAGTGACAATACTAGCATAGGAATTGGATGATGTGAATAATCCAATATATAAATATAACAAAATTGATAGTTTTCCATTTCACCTTAGTGAGAAATGGATACGTTTTATTATTTCAGGATAATTATATGCATGAATAGAGGCATTCATATTTCGCATACTTAAAATAATATAAGTATTTTGTTGTTAATTTTATACCTGTTTTTAGCAATATAATAGTCTTGTCCATTTTCTGTTCCATATCCTACTAACAGCAGACCATGATTGACTTTCCCTTTACAGTCTGTGTCATTAAAAATTCCTGAAAATAAGATATATAACAAAATAGGCATATATATATATAACAAAAAATATCTCAATATATCTGAACTACAAACAATCCCATGATTCCCATTTCAGGGTGAAATAAGACTCATCAGAAGACCTAAATATACAGCTTTTGCACATGCTTACATCATTGAGATTTTTTTCATTATTAAAATATATTTTGATTTACAAGTATCCAATGTTTTATAATCACACTTTTGATACCAATCACTTCAGATAAACAAATTAATAATTATTAGTAAGTATTAATTAGGCTAGAGTTAATATCTATCCAGATGCAATTTTTAAATATTAACTAAAAATTAATACATTTCCCTTTAGTTATATGTAAACAGGTAAAACAATTTTATTATAGCTCTATTTTTCTATTTGTAATATCTTTTTTAAAATATAATTCAAATTCCCATTCTATCACGTATTCTTGAAAACTATGGATAAATCTATATATGAAAAGGACAATATATGTAATATAGCACATTCATATGCAATTCATAACATGTTTTTGATAGTGTTTTTTTATTTTTAGAAAAAAAAAACTAGTTGTATATTATTTGGTTTAATAGTTTATAACTGCAATTATGATGATCATCATCATTTTCAACAATATTCATGTATTGCAGTATTAAAGACTCTCCAGGTTTAATCCATCTTCTCTGATCTCCAGCCTCTCTTCTCCACATTAAACTGTACATTATTTCCCAATGTTTTGACAAAATATCATCCACCATTATCAAGGTTCATTTTATAAGAAAAACTGTTAGGGCTCATGTAGTAATAAGATTGCATCTGAGATACAAAATGAGATTGAGCATGAAGTAGTTGAGCATTCAGAATACGTGGATTAACAAAATGTTTATTTTCTTCAGTTTCACCATTAATTTATTTCAAGTTTATATAAAAAAGAAGAGATAAAATAAATGGTCTCCACCAGGCTGGAATACATTATGCTTCATCAGCTTTATTTAAAGCAATTGATCTATTTAGTATTTTAATAGAATCCCTCATAGTTCTCAAATCATAATTTTCCAAATTAGCAAGTATTTAGAATGATCAAAACCAGGTTCGTGAACAATTTCTAAAAAATGTCAAGTAAAAGCTTATGCATTAAACTACTGATTGAAGATAGTTTTATGTTCTTTAATTCTAAAATTAATTCATTTATTGAATTGTCCTACATAGAATTTTGAGCACTGTAAACATGGTCTTTCATAAACATTCTTATGGAAAAAGTAGTCAATGTTTTTGCTAGTGGAAAAAGTAATTTTTATGTTAGAATCAGTGACTGTTTCGATATAAGGTAAACCCACTCTATACCTAGTTGAATTATACATTTTATTATTATTATTTTGCTATGTAAATTTTTATATATGCTGTTTTTATTGTAACCATTAGAAAAAAGAATATTTTTGTTAGTTATATTTTTTGATTGAGATGATTTTTATCAGACCACCTACAAGCTCTCATCGCAAGATTTTTTGCTACAGAAAATATTTGAGCAGGATAATGATGAGAGTTAAAACTAAGATATCTGTTTGTATGGGTTGTTTTTCTATAAACCGATATAATCTTAATGTAAGGATGCCAATTATAAAGAAAAACAAAAAAGAATTCAAGGCATCAGTCCAATGAATAGGTTTCTTATTAGCTGCAATTAATATATGATTTTAAAAATTATTTATGAAGAGATCAGCTATTACAGATGACAGTGGGAATCCCATAGAAATTCCAGATACCCTGATTAGCCAAATTCAGCACAATCATTCCCATACTATATCTCTAACATGGGCCAGAGATAATGAGGATAATTTTAATGACATCAAATTCTACATACAACATGGACACCTTCATTTGAACTCCAAAATGCTCATAAAACCCATGCACATATTAGTCTTCATTCACCCAAAATCCCTCACACAAAATGTAAATAAACTGGCTGGACTTAAAGCTTTACTACACTGCAAACTTCACCTTTCCAAATTTGAATCAGACAGAAGGACAATTAGCAGGTATATACCTAAACTAAACAATGTTGGCTATACATATTCTACTTTCCTTCATTTCATTAAAAATTCCTATAATAAAATTTGACATCCTCTCCCCACCACAAACAAAAAACATGAATTTCTCTTTTTTACATACCCAGAATCACTCACTGCATTACTAAAGTTTTCAAGGCCACATATAAAGTTGCACTTCACACATCATTGCCATGTATTGTTTACTCAATAACTTGGAAGACAGACTAAAACAGAAGTTTTACTCTCAAATAGTATACAAAATTAAGTGCCATGATCCAATATGCCATGCTGTCTACTATGGAGAATATCTGGCCTACTATCAACACATTTTTCTCAGCACTCACTTCTTTACAATAAAGCCAAAACACATACGGTAATTTGTTCAATCTTCTCTGAACTATTATCCACAACCATCCATGCCTTTGAGTCCACCCACATTAAAGTCATATCCAGTGAGTGCAATGCTGCCACAAGAAAAATTGAAGAAGTTTGGCACATTTCCTTGGACAAACACTCCATCAACAAACTCGAATCCTGGGTTCCTCTTTTTAATAAATAACCTATCCAACCTACATAATCAAAAATGCAAAAATTATGTAAATTAAATTGCAAGCAATATATATATGTACCCAAACTCCCATTATGATTACAGTTAAGTTTATGGTTTTAGTAAGTCTAAAGCTTGTGAAGCATTTGCATATGGGAGTGCTTATTACATTTTTTTAGAGATAAACCAAGTATATTTACAATTACAGTTTTTTTGATGGAATGTTATCTATCAATATTTCTAAGCATTGAGTTAATTATTGAGCTAAACCTATAACCCACTTAATAGGGTGTAATGGTACCTAAAGCTTATGAATTTTAGGAAAAGCATATTTATGATATAATGAAGAATTTTCTCTTGGAGAAATATTAATTTTCATATCCTCATCTATAGTCAAACATTTGATAAGACATTTCACCAGTTTTTCTAAATATGTCAGAGGATTTCTAAAATAATTTAGTAAATTAAAATTTTTATTGTTATAATATAAACAATTAAGTACAACAGTTGAATTACCTTTCTCTGCTAGGATAATTACAATAGAATTATCTTTTTTAAAATTATGATGTGCAACAAATTCTTTATATAAATTACTTTTTGATGGTTTCATATTTTTTAAAATTCCCCAAACCTCCAATCTAATATTAGCATTGTGGAACTCCATATTTTATAAAGAAGACTCTATGTTGAATATAATATTTTAAACTGAAATATGTTTAGAAGCCAGCACATAGTTAAAACTTTTGTCCAATCCCAATTTGAAGAAAAATGATGATTTGATAATTGATTTACAACATATAAATCAATCAAAGTATGTTTTAAGTAAATTGTTTTTCCTTTTTAGTTATCAATAGAGCTAATTTCTTCTTTTGTTTAAAAGTTTTACATTCTGTATTTTCTATTTCGCTCAGATGATACGTTTGTTATATGATCTCATGGTAATGTTGCCTTGAATTCTTTTTGTTTTTCTTAATGATTAGTAGTCTAATATTAACTTTACTATTCAAGTTGAAAATACTAAATCATTTCCTTTTCTAAATATTTTGATTGCAAGAAAATGTGATGCCTTCTTATCAATATCCATTTAAAGAAAATCCACCTATACAAATGGATATCTTAATTGTAATTTTCACCATCATCATGTGCAAATAGTTTCTCTAGCAAAAAATCTTTTGATAAGGGCTTGTATTTGTCTGATGAAGATCATCTTACTCAAGAAATAGAACTAACAAAAATATTTTAATTGTTACTGGTTACAATAAAGACTTTACATAGCATTGATACCAAAAAAGAGGATAAAATTGTTAATTCATTTAGTTATAGAGTCATTTTAATCTATATTAAAGGAGTCACTAATAAGATCAGTAGAAAACTATCTAAATTTAACATAAAGACTATTCTTTCCACTAGAAAAACAATTAATCACATTTTCTATTAACCTAAAGACAGAATACTTTTAACCTAAAGACAGAGTACTTTTGGAATACTAGAGTGTTTATGAAATTTCATGTTTACAGTGCTTGAAAAGCTATATACACCAATCCAATAAATAAATTAATGTCACAATTAAGTAACATAAAAATGTCTTCACTCAAAAGTTGAATACATCAGCTTTTACTTGACATTTTTTAGAAATAGGTTACAAACCTGCTTTTGATAAAGCTAAAATATTTGATAACGATTTGAGAATCATAAAGGAATCAACTGAAATATTAAAAAGACCAATTGGTTTAAATAAAGCTGATGAAGCACAATGTATTTCAGCCTTGTAGAAACACCTTTATTTTATATCTTCTAATATAAATTTTATTTAAAATCAATTAATGGTGAAACTGAAAAAAATGAACACTTTGTTAAATTCACATATTATAAATGCCCAAATACTTCAAGTTTATTTTTTTCTATATCTCACACTCTATCTTGTTACTACTGAAGATCTAACAATGGTTTTTAAAAAAACATAATCTTGACTATGACAGATGATATTTTTTTGAAATGTTGGGAAATGAATACATTAAATATGTATATATTTTTTTTTCAATAGACATTTCCAAGTGATTGAAATAAAAAGTAAAGATAATATATTCCAGATATTATTGTTGTTTGACCAGCTGTTAGTAGATATAAAAAATACATTAGATATTTTAGTTAATGATTGGTATGAAAAAAAAATAAAATGGTTGAATTTTGCCAAATTACAAATGCTGTATTTTGTTTTCCTTGCTTACTTTTGACTCTAATACTATAATAAAACATCTCTTCATAAAAATTTCATTGGTTACCACTGATTTGTGCTGTAGTAGATACATGCTCTAATACATAAATGCCTGATAGTTCTAATATTTATCAGATTAATTTGTTTTAAACAGCCATGACCAACTGATTGGTCATTGTTAGCTTGCAACTTTCATTCATGTATATAGGTATATCTATAAATTAATTAGTAAATGGGAACTCTGCTATATAAATGAAGTTAATTCCACAGCCAAGTTCTATTGATGAACAGCAACCAATAAAAATAACAATGTAGGGCTGAGAGAAAATAACAACAAACCAAACCATTGTTCTGTTTCAGCCTGGAGAACTGCTCTTATTGGTTGCTTCACATCAATAGACATTATCTGTGAATTTATTTTTATATAACTAGTTCTCCATTCACTAATTAATTTAAATGTATATTAACCTGTTAAAAGTATTAAATTTAAATATATATATGTTAAAATGAATATTTTCATAGGCAAATGGTATATATATATATCAAATCAAAACTACCCCAAATCTAAAATTAAACCAGACCAGAATAAAAATAATATTAAAACACAACCTAAGGTTTCACTGCTACAAGCAGACTTCTCAAGTGTAAAGAACTACAAAAAAAACCACACATTATATATACTATTAAAAACTACCCACAAATCCATTCACTTCCCATCCACCCTTAATATTAAAAGAACTCTTAAATAAGTTAATTGCTTCAGAATAATAAATTTTCAATAATAAAGACTCTTTAATTCTTCTTTGAGAGAAATGAAATCAAAAGAAGACAACCTTAGCTTCATCAAAATCAATAGTGTGGCCTGTATCTTTTTCATGGACATACAAAGCAGAACTAAGATATCTATTTTTAACTTTACTTTTATGAACCTTTATTCTTTCATTTAAACTCAAACTACTCTGACCTATGTAAACCTTCTTACAAAATAAACAAGGAATAAAATATACCACACCAGGAATAGTCTTTCTATCAAAAACTTCTTTTGTATTATTTAATAAATTATTCAATGTAACACCCCTTTTCCAAGCAATTTTCTTATTTCCAAACAATTTACTATTTCTACACACAATTTTATAAGAAGACAATTTAAATGGCAAAGAAATAAAATCATATTTTTTCTTTAACCTTTACATCCTTACAAATATTACTATTAAATAAAATACTTTTTAACAAATTTATCAGAGTATCCAACACTCAAATAATCTTTATAAAATTGATATTTCTGAAACAAAGCTACCCCACTAGAATTATTTAATTTAATATTCCTATGACAATAATTCCTTAAAGCAGCTACTTTATGAGATACAGACTGATAGCTATCAGGTTTAATTATAGATCTTAATTCTTTACTTTTAACTAAATGACTGCACAATAAACAATTAGTTTCTATATTTCTAATCACCAAAAGATCTAAAAATTTTAACTTACCAAAATCTAACCCCCCTCCTTCTAACACAAATTTTATAGAAGG
>JAQFVV010008801.1:0-22388 GCA_028023455.1 Epiperipatus broadwayi | reverse complement strand
TATAGCCCGTTCGATTTATATAAATCGAATTTATATTTTAAAAATTAGAGCTAGCAATCATTTTAATTAATGCTGAATATTTCATTTATTTATTTGTTAACTGAGCTAGAACCCGGAATATTCGTTATGAACAGTATATTTTGGGGTGAGGATGTGCGGGGGGAGGTTAGAATATATATATATATATATATATATATATATATATATATATATGAAATTCATTTAAAGTAAAATTATATATATATATATTAAGTGAAGCCTATATAAAATATAGTTTTGGTAAATATTTAAAAAAAAAATTTCTAACCAAAAATAAAAATTTCAAACACTTGTTACTTAAAAGAATATTTCATATTTTTAATCACTTATATACACATATACTACATATACGTGCTAAAAATAATATATATATATATATATATATATATATATATATAAGGAGTATATATTTTAACTTATAGCAGAATAATCTAGTGATATTAATTATAAATGCCTAGTCAATTTAAAGTACACTATAGTTTTACATTATTTACTGTGCCATACTAAAAAATTAACAATAATAGAGAAAATTTTTAATTTATATTAAAAGCCTTTATTTACAGTGCACTAAAAAGGAAAAAAAAAAATGTTTCTTCAACTACAATTGGGGTTTTAATATTTAACTTCAAATAAATGCATAGGGGAGAGAATCCAGAAATTAATTAAATCAATGCCTATTTTTTATAATAAAGGATTGACTTCATTAATTTCTACCCCCCTCCCATGCTTTTATTTCAAGTTGAATGTAAAAAAACAGTTGTGGTTGAAAAAAACTTTTTTTTCTTTTTAGCGCATGGTAAATAAAAGCACTTAATATATATATATATATTTTATATATATTTTAATCTCTATTGTTTAATATTCTATTGAACAGAATTATATTAAATTCATTTTTTTGCATTAAATAATTCAATTTTATGGATGAAAGATCATGTAGAAAAACTATTACTATTTTTGACTGGGTATTTGGATTTCAAAATTTTAACCACTCAAGAACTGAATGTAAAGATCAAATTTTGCATTTTAATAAACTTGTAGACTTTTTATTAATGAATTGAAGATGCTAATCAAGTGTTTGCACAATATGTAAATGTCACTGTAATTTCCAATATGGATTTCAGTGATAGAAAACTAAATGATCAAGTTACGATTAAAAAATCCCTTGGTATTGTGAAATCTAATGTTAATGCTAAATTGGAAGCTCCAACTACATCTAGAAATAATAAATCAGATGAAAAAGGATAGAAATGACCAAAATGATGTGAAATTAAAATTAATAAAAGTTCTAATGTAAAATTTCAGTCAGGACAAAAATTATCATTAATAAAAATGTTTTAGATAATTGTCCAAATTTCAATGAAAATTGTAATGAATGTCAAAATAAACTATGAAATATTGTAGATAACCCACAAAAGAACATTATAGCCCAAAATTATTAAATTTCATTAAAAAATAAGTTTACCATAAGGATCATTACAAATTCTTCAAAACCAAATCAAAGTCACAAATATTGTGCATTTTTCAGCAAAAAAGATGGTGCTTCAGAAAGAATTATCGATTTCATTGACAACAAAGAAAACATTGGGTTGAATAATGATCAGAATGAAACTAATGTGTGAATCAATCAATGTAAGCAAAAACTATGATGATCAAGAAGCCAATAAGTGTAATAACATAAAGGAAGTTACTTATAATAGTTTTTCTGAAGGAAATGACCACTGTGATTCTGTTGAAAAGATAGTAATCAGTGATAGAATGTAACAAAAGATTAATAATGCTTCAGGCAAAGAAAATGTCATAGATTTGCATTTGCCTTCATTGGGGAAAAAGACCACACTTGATAATAATGATTTATCAGGCACTGAATCACAACATATCAAGGGAAATAAGCAATATAAACAGAAATCAACTGAATCACATTTTCATTCATTAAAAATTATAACACAAGATCTACTAAGAAAGCACCAAGTGCTACTATTGTAGGAAAATATCATATATATGCAGAGAAATTAAAATTTGAAAGTAAAGACTCACCAATATCAAAACATTAGCTCTCATGCAATAACAACAACCAAGAAAAATAATATTGATGTAAAGCAAACAACAATGGATCACTTTTCAGAACTAGCTCTGTTAGATGTAGATGAGGACATCTCTATTGATAAAGATGAACCAACTAACACTGCTTGGATACAGAATAATAATGAATTAGACTTGCATGATTATAAATCTGTTAGTAATAAGTTTAATGAAAGATTGCCAGTAATGTTATATAATTCTCTTTTAAATTACAATGATAATCATATATTAATTATCACAACCATAAATCAGAAATGCAATCTTTTCCAATTTCCAACTGAAGAGTTTTTTATAATGATCAAAGAGCAAAACAGAGTAGACTTGATAAAGAAGATCTACCACCACCCAAATGGCTGTTATTTTATAGTGGAATTTTATAACATCATGAAAAAAATCTTTTAAGCGTAATCAGCTTCTTCTGGGTAACAATTTCCTAATTAAGATTGACATGTCTAGGCTGAAGGTTACTCATGGCATGGTTAAAAATTGTTACCTGAATTTCAACAGTGCTGATATGCAAAGGCTTCTTATGAAATTTGGGACTATTACATCTTCAAATATTTAACAGAAAAAAGAGCAGGCCTGGAACTCCCCTCAAACACAGCAGCCTTCACACAAAAACTGGCCACCAGAGTACTTTCTATGTGCTTGCCTCCAGTCTTGGAAGAGGGCAGAGACCTTCTTGTTTAACTATTTGTGGAGGAAGACCTCAATATTTCATTTGTGGAGAAAGGTCTCACTTAGCTAGAGCATGCCCTAGAAAGCCATGTTCAATGTGTATAGACAGAAATTACAGGTTGCACAAATGTGCAACAGAGAGTAAAGAGTTGATCCCTACACATGCTATCTTTGAACAGCAAATGACATGTCAATCTATGGAAGAAAATGTGACTTTATCAGGACTTATTCAAACTGCAAGTGACCAGAATGAGGCAGAGGGAAATATGGTACAAATGGAGCAAAGATGGAGAGAAACCAATCATAATGGATACATGGTCAGGCATATTGCCAAACCTCCTAGAGATGATAAATGCAAAAGATGGATATAACCACAATAAGATGGATCAAATAGTTAAACAAGTTCCAGGTTATCTCTAAATGAGATTGACAATTGCTGAAAATAAATCTGGTACCAATGCAATCAAAAGAAAATCTAATGACTTATCTGGCTACCAGAAAGTGGACACTTCAAATTTCATCATCAGAGGCTGAGTCAATAGACAAGGAGGATCAACTGAAGACATGCAAACATCAAACACAAAGAAAGAAAATGGAGACAAAGCAATAAAGAAAAATAAATATAAATGGAACAAAAGTTAAGAATATCATTGTTTAAGATATTACCAACAATACAATGGAAAATTCTGACTGTGGACCAGAATGTTCTGCTGAATCCAAAGGTTGGCAGGACCCAATATCGAATTACTGAGGTCTTTAATGCAGTGATGTGGTTCATCAGAGTCAATTAACACTATGGTGTCCAATGAAGATTTATACATGAAAAAATAGCCTAGCCACCTTGCCCCATGATTTAAGAATCAATGTAAATAAGCATTGGGGGTTTAAATGTCAGGGGACCCAATTCCCCTGATAGGCTGTTTGAAGTAAAATGATGGCTTGATAAAGTTACATTCGAAATTTATTGACTATATTCTTGGTCAGTTTGGGGTCTTCCAGTATTCCCCATATCACACTGCCCATTCACGCATAACAATACTAATTAATAGAAAGTTAAATCTGAAAAGCACCAAAACTATATACATAAATAACAATCTATTAATAGTTGAAATTAATACAGCAATTTTATCTTTTGTAATAATTTACGTTTACATGCAAAGAGACTCCAGACTGACAGACTATATTGTCAACACAATCAACTCAGTTATGGCATCAATAGTGTCACTGATCATATTTTTGGGGATTTCAATATGGGCTACAAGTTCAATTTAAAATATCTTCATTTGCTCAATAGGGTGCTGTTGTGTGGAGAAGGTTGTTTCTCACCAAATGCCTTCTCATTCTACACACAGCATCACTGCATGCTAATTGATTTGCTCTTTTATAGCCCTAAATTTTAATATGATTTACATGGCATTGTGAAATTAGTAATTTTTACAGACCATTTAGCCATGTTGATTTCCCTGCAAATAAATTAAATTACACCAGCTAATTTGTCCAGACTAGAACAATAAAGATGTCAAATAAGTCCAGCATACCAGAATGGGTTTTTTCAGATGCCTACATCCTGTTCTATAAAATCCAGATACTGTCTTTGCCATCTTTTTAGGCCTGGGTGGCCTTTGTGGGTAGCATATTTAGATTGACAATTAATACCATCACTTGTCAGATCAAAAGGCCCATTAGGCTGTTAGAGAGCTGGACATTCTGGGCAACAAGTCTAAGATTTATCAATATTGAATGTGACAACAAGGGAGATAATGAGCTTGAAAATCCAATATAAGGATAAGAAAAGCATGTTCACTCAGTACATAGCCACCAAGAGGTCCAAATTATATTTGTCCTCAAATTATAATTGGACCTGTAGTTATTGTAGATGGGTGATTAGTGCCTTAAAAAGACCAACCCCCTCAATGATTAAAACTGACAACTGCAATTTTGCAAGTGACAGAATGTTGGAAGAAATATATCTGCATTGTAAAAGTAAGCTTCAAGATTACTCTTTTGAAATTAGAGAGATCTGAAAAAAATGGATGGTGAAAAGAAGCATGGAATCACAAAAAGCATTATTGAGCAGAGGTTGCTGTCTTACCTAAAACACCCATCTGAGGTTGCATACTGCATCCAGATTTGTTCTGGTTCATCTGCACAAATTCACTAGCCCCATGGTATAAAGGCTAATTGACATACTGGTGGAAAACTAGCAACCTATCCTAGATCTTCATCCTGTTGCCCTGTGCCATTTATGAAGAAACCAGAGAATCTCTTGAGTCTGTTGAATCTAAGACCAATATTGATGACTTCCTTATTAATAAAAACTGTGGAATCTCTGGTCAAAGATGAAATCCAGCAGTGGCTGCTCAGTAACATTTCCAGGCACCAATTTGCCCCAAAAGGATCGTCCACCATGAAGGCAGTCAAAAATTTTATGTTCCTGGTGGAGCATGTTACACTTAAAAAAATATTTGGGCCTATTATAGTCCAGTTGGACTTTGCCAGGGCATTTGATTCTGTGGTGCCTGGGTTTCTGTTCCAACTTCTTGGATGCTATGGAGTCCCTTTGGTTTATGTGAAAATAATTGCAAATCTATTACTCAACAAGATGATTCACATATCTCTTGATGGCTCACTGGTCCTGGGGTTCAAAACACACATTTCAACTCCCAGGGATCTCCACAGAGCACTCTTTGCTTCATTATATATATATATATATATATATATATATATATATATATATATATATATATATATATATATATATATATATATATATATATATATATATATATATTTCTCAAGATGACTGAGGAGGAAGTTCCAGGAATATATGTACCAGCTCGTAGGGAGGAGAACCACCATATATCATATGTTGATGTGTTACAGTTTTCCTCCCTTCTCCCCAACACCTTCCTAAATTATATCAAGTACTGGATAAGTATACATATAAATTTAACCTGAAAATCAACATGATGAAATTGACAGTGTGGAGAGTGAATGAAGGGAAGAAAGGGGAAACCACAAAACTTCTTAGGCTTCCTGGTTGCATTGTTGAAAGCAACAATGAGAAAGGAAATCCAGATGAAAATCATTGAAAAAACAAACCAAAGTAATTGATAAGTTATCCAGAATCTTCATGTAACTCCATGGAAAGATGACACTGTTGAACATGCTCATTTTTCCATATATACCTTCTGATTGTCATGCCAACCAAGGCTTTTCAGAATATCATCAATTCATTCTGCATCAAATTGCTATGGAAAAAGAATGCAACAAAAAACAATGTGTGTCAGTCTTGCTAAGGTGCAGAAGCCAAAACATCTGAATGGTCTTGGTCTGCACAAAATTGAGGTCTTCTATGTACAAAAAGCTTTTACATTGCTAAAAACAGTGGAAGTCAAAGTGAAGAGTTAGTATCTGATACAGTGGAATCTACAGGCACTCCCTCACTGATTAATTTAAAAAATTATCATAAAAATAAAAGACTATTTAAATGGTTTATTTATAGTCACTGATCAAATAGTCAATGAAAAGCATACTTACTGGGACATCCACAATCTCATTCACTCTAGACAAAACAAAACCTTTTCATTAGTTGATATATCTGTAAAAGGGCTAATTAAAAAGTCAAGATTTTGGACTTTTGAGCCCAAAATAGTAGATTTCATAATGAAGTATTATCAGCATTTACTGCCAACAAGCCATTTCTTGGTGATTTGTAGGGTAAATATGAAGATAACTGCGACATGTAGCCTGTGTAATGATTATGAAGAAACTAAGGGTGATATTTTTAGAGTGCTGTTATTTAACCAATTTAATATTAAGATAGTTGGGACTGTCAAATGTGGTTGTAAAGAGAGTCTAAACTTTGTAAAGGCATTAGAAAATGGTAAATTTGCTGTTATAAAATTGTCAGTTTTTATTCTCTTTGCACTATGGATCACTAGATGTGACTTGATTTTCAGGAAAAGCACACTGGATTCATGGACAATATTTAAGGAAAATTTACATGGCCTCAAAACTAGGGACCATTTGTTGGAACCCGATGCATTACACTTGGACACACAGAGTCAAATTATAACTGATGATAATGAAACTTGCATGCAAATAACTACAAACAATTCAGGAATAATAGACTGAATAACTGGTACATGATGGTTAGAAGAGAGAGAATGGGCACTAAAGGAGATGGCATACCTGAACTACATACAATGTAAGAAGAAATGTTTACTTAGTTCACCGGAATATACATAAGATTGCAGAAAGGTGGGAGTTTACTACCCACAAGCTAAAAACATTACCCCATAAAAATAAAGTTAATATTCAATAAATATTGCCTCAACCAAAGAGATTGCCAGTCAGTTAAAGGTGGTGGAGTTTAAAAAAATTCTAAATTCATCAATCATGAGGCCTGGCCTTTAAAACTGTCTTTGTATTAACAATATAGATCTTTTGATGAGCATTGACTACAATTCTACTGAATAACCAATCATGAAGAATGACATGACTTGGTCTTGGAATTTCTCTAATATGAGTTGTTAGTAATTCATATATATGTTTTCTTTGTAATCATCTTGAATAAAAATATATTATCCTATAAAAAAAAAGATAATATTTGTCACATGATAAAAAATATTTAAATTTAAAAAAAAAATCTTACTTGCAGATGTAAATGTATTAAAATTGCACAAATTAGTACTCATAATGGATAAATAATTAATTATTTATTATAAATATGATTTTGGATGAATATTTGAGAAAACAAAATAAAATACATATAATGCAAAAAATATATATTTTCTTTTCTTCAATGTTTTATTGTAAATCCAGTAATAACATCATCTTAATTTTAGTTTATTTAATTTTTTTGAATTCTTATTCAATATATAAAAGTACTATCAAAGAGCTGATTTCCCATTAGCATGAATAGAACATTGTGAAATATTTAGGCAAACAACTTAGCTAAAAATTTGCATTGCAACATAATCAATGCTTCTACTTTATATATAACATTCATTATATGGCTTACAAAGTACAAAGTTTTGGCAAAATAAAAAATATAGTTATATTTAGCATGTGATAAAATGTTATATATTTTTTTTGATTTTCTCAAAAGACATAGATGATGCAAGCCTGGGGCTTTGACAAATGTGAGGCTTTGTTCTGATGAACTGCACTCTGGCCAACTTTTTTCATGAGATTAGTGATACTGAAATTTATCTTGTATAAAGGTGTCTCTTATCCACATGACAGCCATATTCAAAAATATTTATATGTATCACCAACATTTCAAGGAATATTATAATTTTTGAAATTTTTTTTTATGTTTTCATTTTTAATAAACTCCTTTTAAATATATACCTTAGATCAGACTTAGTAACATAAAAAAGTATTATTGGTTAAAAAAACCTTTAAGTAGAGTCTATTTATATTTTTTAAAAAATGAATTACATAGACAGAATTAAAAAAAAATTGCTTTAACTCTATCTCTAACCCTTGCCATGAGAATGGGTAAATTGTTTTAAATTAGCTGGTGATGATTTTCTGAATAAGTCAGTTATTGCTACTTTTTAACCAGTGACTAATTCTTTCATTATGTGAGTTAAAACCTTAAAATAAATTGTATCATTCTGAGGATGCCTGAATTTGTGGACTCTGTGGTGTAGATGACACCTATGTGAAAATGTATCCATATTTTATCTTTAAGTTGTCTTTAATTCAAATATACAAAATTAAATATAAAGCAGCAATTTAGATAATATTCTAAGCAGCCAAATAAGTCACGGCATAAAGAAATTTAAAACATTAACTTTTAAAACATTGTTTATGGATAGATTATGTTGTTAATAAGCACATTAGTCTATATTCTTCACTGTAAGGAATGTTATGTCTGTTTAGAAAAAGTTGCAATTAAGAGTGTGAAATTCTAAGCATGGATGAAATCATGAATAAAAAAAAAAATCTCACTGATATTTTATTATGTAACCATCTATTTTTTTCTAATTAGTAAGCTAGATAGAATATCATCTATTTCTTTTTTATTTTAAAAATATTCAGCTGTCTCAATAGTAAAGAATCCTGTTGTAAAATATTATTTAAGCAAAGGCATTTTGAACAAGCATAAAATTTTATATAATTAAAAGAATAGTCTATAGATACTATAGACAAAAATAATATAGATTCTTACTTAAATCTATACTACATTAATTTTGCAAATTATCAGATTTATACACTATGTTTAGAAAATTATTCTAAAGGTATTTTATATATGTTCAAATAAGAGAAAATACTTACAGTTATATTTTACTACATTTATAAATAAAATATACACGTTACATGTGGGTATACATTGTCTATGAACATATATATTAATGCTCAATCTACATATGTATTTACTCTCTTCGAAGTTTGCCTTTTTAAAGATTTCTCTTTACCTCATCGATGCATTTATGTTTATAGGGCTAGCTGATACTAACTTGTGATCAGGTTTTAATTATCATTATCTCTCACAATATATATATATATATATATATATATATATATATGTGAGAGATAAATAATACAAATAAATTATATATATATATATATATATATATATATATAATTTATTTGTATTATTTATTTATGCTCTCTATAGGAATTTATTAAAAACTTATGTATTTTATATGGCAACCTTTGATAAAAAATTATTTAAACCCTTGCAAGAAGCATATTTTTATCAATCAAATCTCACTTTATTAATTCCACAGAAGGCTAGTTGAAATCACTTTCAATATAACAAATCAGTTTTCATCACACTTAATTTGACAGTGAAGCTTGAATGTGAATGTTAGTGGTGATTTAACTAAAACGACATTTGTATCAGCTTAATGTTAAATGCAAGGCAGAACCTATAGTCCAATTCCATTTTAGATATCCTTAACATTAAATGACATGTTCAATAAAATGTTTATTTGAATTTTTTTTAATCGATGTCATATTTTACATGCATATAAAACCAAAACGTTCTATGAATTTCTGTGGACGGTGCAGATAAATAATGTTAATAGATTACATAATTATGTGACATTTAACTAATTGATATTTACATATTTAAAAGATTATTTGGTGTCAAAATCATTTAAAAATGTATTGCATTATAGGTTTTGCCTTATCAATTAACATTAAGTTGCTATAAAAATAGTCTTAGTTAAATTACCACTAAAATTAACATTCAAAGTTTAACGCAAATTGAACATTTTAAATATATTTAAAAGGACTCTGAGTAGCTATACTTTGTGATCTCAATTGGTCTCCCATGCTCCTTAATGATTGACAAAAAATATATCTTGAAAAAGATTTAGTTGATTTTTTTCATCAAATATTATTATATAAAAAGATCATAATTTTCTACAAATGTATATAAAGTATAAATATTAATAGATTTCATATTTATGTATTATTTGTTCAATTATTTACTTACATAGTTAATTATCATTATATTTATTATTTTTATTGTTATGTATAAAAATAATACAAAATAACAATTCGTCAATTGTTAATATAGAGTTTAATATAAATAAATAAAAACAAATAATATTTCCAAGCACTTTCAACTCTTACGAGTCCTTATCAAGGCAATGTAAACAATTCTATTTTCTCCTAGGTGATGAATCTAACATTTCCTTGTATTGGCCAGGAACAACTAATCGGAAAGCTGGTTAATTTTGAATTCATAGCACAAGATGAATTTTGTATAGTATATGATTCTTTAATCTTGTGTTTTTTATCATGTGTTTCATTCATTAATATTGTAAAATCCTTTGGACTTCATATATGGCCTGTATTATTTTGGTGAACATAAAAAGCTGAATAAACTGTATCATCTTCTCTTGCTCTATTATAAGTATATTTATGTTGTTGAAGGCAATATTTAATATTTGTTTTGGTTTCTCCAACATATATTGCACTACAATTTATTTGTTGGCATCTAATAGAGTATACAACACTGCTTTTATCCGTATTTATTATTTATTAACTTATTAAGGTTAGGTGGAGTTCTCCATGCTAATCAAAAATCTTGACTTAAAACTTTTATTATATTTTTATTAATATTAGGAATAAAAACTAATGACATCCATGGTTTATTATTCATATTTATATGGTCACTATTATGATGTTGTTTATAATGCTTCAATACAGTAGATAATAGCATTTGTTTATTATAACCCACTTGTATTAAATCTTGCATATAACATTTTATATTATCTTTCATAAATATTTCATTTGAAAATATCAAGGGTAGATGATAAATTAGTATATAAAATGGTTGCAAAACATATGATAATAGAGGTTACATTCATCCAGCATCTAATATTCCTTTAGTACACAAATTAGCTGGTTTTAGAGCTTTTTTAACATGTAATCAACGACTGTGTTCAAATGAAATGTTTATGAAAGATAATATAAAATGTTATATGCAAGATTTAATACAAGTGGGCTATAATAAACAAATGCTATTATCTACTGTATTGAAGCATTATAAACAACATCATATTAGTGACCATATAAATATGAATAATAAACCATGGATGTCATTAGCTTTTATTCCCAATATTAATAAAAATATAATAAAAATTTTAAGTCAAGCTTTTCGATTAGCATGGGGAACTCCACCTAACCTTAATAAGTTAATAAATAATTCTAAGGAAATAATAAATAAGGAAAATAAAAGCAGTGTTGTATACTCTATTAGATGCCCACAAATAAATTGTAGTGCAATATATGTTGGAGAAACCAAAACAAATATTAAATATCGCCTTCAACAACATAAATATACTTATAATAGAGCAAGAGAAGATGATACAGTTTATTCAGCTTTTTATGTTCACCAAAATAATACAGGCCATGTATGTAGTCCAAAGGATTTTACATTATTAATGAATGAAACACATGACAAAAAACGTAAAATTAAAAAATCATATATTATACAAAATTCATCTTGTGCTATGAATTCAAAATTAATCAGCTTTCTGATTAGTTGTTCCTGGCCAATGCAATGAAATGTTAGATTCATCACCTAGGAGAAAATAGAATTGTTTACATTGCCTTGATAAGTACTCGTAAGAGTTGAAAGCGCTTGGAAATATTATTTGTTTTTATTTATTTATATTAAACTCTGTATTAACAATTGACAAATTGTTATTTTGTATTATTTTTATATTATATACAGAAGTATTATTTATTTATTGTTATGTATATATACTATACTGTTCGCGGTTGGATTTAGGCCTTTACTTAACACACTAAAAAGTGCAAATTAATCAAGCTATGAAAAAGAAAAATCTTCTGTTCATATATGAATTTAGATATCTCAAGAACATAGCTATATTTCCTGATTAACTAGCCTAATAATTATTATGATTTGAATTGCTGGTGGAATCAGTTTTTTTATTTATTTTGAACAGAGCACCAGAATTCTATACAAAAATTCAATAATTTGTCGCATCGCATCATTAATTCCTAACTAATAAATAAAAGTAAAATCTGGATGACGTTTCTTGTCATTTAAAATTTTTATTCATTTTTTTTTTCAATTTCTGCAGGCTTAAACAAGAATGTTGGCAAAGGTAAGTTATACATAATAAATTCTAATAAACTAACATTAATAATGCATAATGATAAGTTGAAATTAAGGATAAACATTTTATTATACAAATTAAAATATTTAAATGAGAATTATTAATAAACAGAAAGAATATACACACACTAGTCCAGATATATATTAATAAAATAATTAAAACAATTATTACAATCTTCTTAGGTTTCTTTTAGAAAGTTCCTTGAATAATAAAAGTTAATGTTTTTTTTTTTTTTTTGGTATTATAAGCTTTTAGTTAGTGATAGTATGTAAACAATTTAATCATGAAGTGGGTATGAATAATCTTACCAATAAGAATAGATTATAGTAGCATACATGTATTTTTTGAGATGAATGAGATCACAGCCTTTGAGTTTAATTTCTATTGACATCGTATATATTCCTGGTCCATCCTAAGGCTAGACTTGAAATCTTTTCAGTTTTATTCATGCATGATGACTTAATTCATCATATAAGTAGTAGTAGTCCTGCATATGAATAGTCTGGGATAGGACATTTTCTCTATCATGACCCACATAAATTGCTAGTTAAGGAAAAGACACCAAGAAAAGACACTGATCAAAGTTATTCTTTTTATATTCGCAATCAGTTTTTAGATTTCTACACATAAGGTATTATCCTTAGTTTTTGTTATCAGAATAAAAGTTAATCCTTTGAATTCTTTATTAGTTTTTAGCTAAGTCTTTTTTTTAATAAACTATTTCCACCATCTCTAATTGGTAGTCTTTCTTTTGCATTTGGAATTTTTTTCTTTTTGTTTATCTGGATTACTAATCTGCATGTCTTTTTATTACCTCCAGTTTTAACTTTAATTAAATTAAATAGATAAATATGAAACAAAGACAACTTTCATTGTTTGTTATCTAAAAAATAAATTATACTAAGCTATTTCTTCGTTCTGCAGCTCACAGTACCGCTATGAATATGAGGCAAAAGGCCTCGAAAGCGCTTAGTGTGTAATAATTTTTGTATATCTTGATAGCTTCACATTCAAGTGTGTCATATGCTTTGTTAAGTTTGTATACTAACTAAAACAGAAAATTAAATTGAGTCTTTTAAAAGATCTTTAGATTTTATTTTATTTTATTTTTTATTATCTATTTTTAACTCATGAATCATACATATTTTAATATGGTTCTTTACCACCCACTCCAACAAACAAGACTAAAATATGGATTTAAAGCTGTTTTATTTTTAAGTTTCAAGTATAACATCTTTATTTTTATGTGTTAATGTATGACTTGCTTTTTCAATTATTATAATTTTGTTCTTGGGGATTTGGTAATATTATATTGCTGAGGTTATTAATATATGGAGAGACTGAAGTGTTTTTAGACCCATATAACTATTTAAATTAGATAACTGGATTTAAAGACATTTACGTGTCTGAAAATTTCAGATTTTCTACCTAATAGTTATGGTATAGATAAGTGCTGGATTTGGGTTGGTATTTTTAGATCAGTGTCTGGATGTCTCAGTGTCTTATTGAAGTGAACCTATAATTGTTATAACAATAAGATTCTTTCTAAATAGCCCAATTTGGAGCATCAAAATATAATGGAGTAAAGTGTTTGCAATGTGAAAACTATAACAAAACGGAATGTATAATAACAACTTATCTTACTTACATCACAACTTGCACCAAATTATAATGATCTAAAAGCCAAAAAGAAACACTTCAAATAGCACTGAAAATTATGGTATCCAAATCATAACCACAAAATATATGAAAGATTCTTATTTAATACTCATAGTATACAACTATAAATTGTAATAAATTATCCTTCAAATTGGCAAAACCTATAACAACT
Source organism: Epiperipatus broadwayi (assembly GCA_028023455.1). Taxonomy (NCBI): domain Eukaryota; kingdom Metazoa; phylum Onychophora; class Udeonychophora; order Euonychophora; family Peripatidae; genus Epiperipatus; species Epiperipatus broadwayi. The sequence continues at coordinate 8,144 of JAQFVV010008801.1, read as the reverse complement.
ATAATATGCATGATATTATTAATAATCTATTTAAATAAGTATGGATATTAAGAGTTAATATCTAAATTAAACATAGACTACATCGATAAGTTAAGACTAAACAATTAATTGTTCTAGTTATCAGAATTCAAATATCAATTTCAATATATACCATTACTAATGTTTTAAACATATAAAATTATCAACTTTCTAATCACATAATAAATTATTATAACGCACATCCAATAAGTAATAATTTAAAGTAATACACCCACAGTCAAGTAGAATAGCCTTTGTTTACCTTGAGTAAATTATTAAAGTAGCTCAAATACAGATTTTATCCAAAATATTTATCATATATAACTATTAAAATAATTACGATGATCTTCCAATCCGTTACCAAATATCTATTATTATATAAAATACGCATCAAGCCTAAATAATAATGATTTATTAAATTTATTAGAAAAAAAAAGAGTAATACATAACAATATATGCACTTAGCAGTCTAATCGTTTGATTCCTAGATTATTTTACAATTAATTATAAAATTGAAGGTCTAAATCAATACATAAGCATTAAATACTAAAATTTTATTAGATAATATATTTGCATAATCAATTGAAACAATCACCGAAACAAGTTTGCTTGTTTAATTGAATTAACATTTATTAATAATAAATATAAAAATGATAAATAAATAAAATGTTTATAATATACATTCCGTTTACTCATCATAAAAATATATCCATCTGAATTAATATTAATAAAATAAGTATTTATACGACACAGATTCACTTATCCTCTATCTATTGTATAAAATAAAGAATGCTTGTAACTCGAAGATGTTGATACACACACACACAGAAAATCAAAATACAAGAAATCCAATAATTATTATATAATGCTCGCCATATAACAATTTATTAAAACAAATAAAATAATAAGTATGTTTATTCATTTACTTTATTTTCAAAATATAATATAAATAAACAGTTTTTAATATTATTCAAATTCTTCAATATTCATAACATGAGTATCGAATATCATATATAATTAATGAATAAACATATAATATCTTAAATTAAAATTTTAACCAGTAAAATTTATAAGACGATTTACAATTTAAATTAAGATTTAACTTTCTTATGTTTTTATATATAAATAAACAATTTACCTACTTCCAATATAATAAGCAATAATGTTGAGATAGTACAATACAAATAAATAAGTAAATAAAATGCACATTTATATATGACCTGAACACAGTCATTCCACATAGGTACTCTGAAGAAGCACAATATTTCAAATGTTTTTTTTTCCATGTGTTTCAAATAATTCAATAATAATCATTAATCTAACCAAGATAACATTTATTATAAATGGTATCCAAAAAAAGTATGTTGTCATATTCCAGTATATTCGAAGTTTTATTTTATTATTCTTTATATAATAAAATGTTTGCTATCATAATAGCATTACACACAAAGAGATGCTGATATTTATTTACAATGTGTGTAATACATAAAAAAAATTGGTTCAAATCCTCAGTCAAAATAATCTATCAGCATTATAGAATGATATCCTTAAGTAGAAATAATTCTCACATATAACATTATATTATTAATTTCAATGTTTTATAACGAAAATGTTTTTTTTTCTTATTCATGACAATCATCTTTCAGATGAGAAATATTAAAATGAATTTGAATGCTGTAAATATTCTTTCTCCTTCCTTTAACAAGTATTCAGAAAACCAAACTAGTCTCCTGGACAAACATATTCCCTTTTACTCCATTATTTTGTAATTACCAACAGACACAAATTAAAAATTAAAATGTACTAAAGGATTTGAATTTGCGTTGATGAGAGTCAAAATATTAGAGACTGAATTTTAACTGGTCAGTCTTATATATAATCTCATATAATTGATATCCCATTCATCATTAAAACTAATGTTAAGCTCATTCTTTTACTTGAATATTGAATTTAAATTCATCCTGCATTCCAAAAGCAAAATTTATTTTACAACAATAAATAAAAAATAATATTTTGTAATGTTTATATATATAAAAAAAACAATATTTACATATTAAAAACATAAATGATATTCTTTCACTTAACACAAACCAACACAATTTAAATTACATTTTTATAATATTTCATTAAAAATATATACTTTATGTATATTATTCCAACCTAAACATTACACATAATATAAACATAAAAATATACACATTTAAAACAATGAATATATTAGTTCATACTGTTTATGAAATATTGCTTATGGTTGCAGTAAATGAAAGTACATTGAATAAAGATTTAATGATAATTTTATTAAATATATAAAATTTATTATTTATATGTGTATTTGAAATGAATGTGATTAATTTATTAATTCAGGTTATAATAATTATGCATTCCTTTTTTAAAACATCTTGTTGTCATAGCAACAATTTCAACACTCTTGAATTAATGCATTACTTATTAAAACTAATCAAAAAATAAAAATAAAAAAAGCTTGATCTTACACCCAATACTAAAATTACATCCAATTTTGATAGATACAATATGTATGGCAAATATCTATTTGTATTGCAATTTTTATTAATTTATTTATAGTCAGTTAATACAGTGATAAACAATTAAATAATAAATTTTACTCTGGAACTACAATTCGGAAAACTTTTTAAAATGAAGAGTCATTATGTTTAAATACCCTCCCCCTCTCAATAAAAGAGTGATAAAGAAAGAGGTAAAAATAAGTTCATGTAAGATATGAATTTCTGAATATCTGTAGACATATTTGAGCATTTATTTTAGTAATATAACAAAATCTATATACATCCTAACAAAAATAAGAATTCTCTTCAGAATAAAGAAAAACAAAAACTATTTTGAAATTTGATTCATTCATAAATGGTTAAGGTTTAAAATTTCATTATAAACAATAATTACTAGTGTATAATAAGAATGAATTCAAAAAACAATGATGTAAAATATATTTTTCCTCCTGTAAAATTATCAAATAATTATTTACAAATTATAAAGGGAAAAAGTGTGTTATGATTATCATGATTAAAAAAAGGGTGAAATTGGAATCAAGAAGCTACATATGGCTTGCAAGCAACAGTTTTTCAATGCCTCTTATAAACTAACAACTTAGCATATTACATGGTACATTTCATTCTATAGGGTTTTATTAATGTCACATGAAATTGCTATCTAATGTAAATAATCATTGAAAAATGACTGGATAACAATGAATACAAAAGAATCATTTCAATAAATATTGGTTGTTGGGAATGATTATGTTAAGATGGGTTATAAAAGAAAATATATTTTAAGAAATCAGTAATATATATATATATATATATATATATATATATATATATATGATTTCTTGTGTATATGTTATATATATATATATATATATATATATATAACAATACACAATTAGTATAATGTCTGTGTATTAAAATAAGAAAAGTGGATTTCAATCCCACATTCAGTAGAATAATATAGGACAGTGATAAAAAATATCTGATAAAATTAAAGTAGTATAGAAAAATCATTAGAGAAATGTGTTTGTAATGCAAAATAAAAAGATAATATAAAAGAAGGGTAGAATTAGTTCATAAAATGAAATGTGATCATTGCAATACACTATATATAGGCCAGGCAGAAAGGATTTTCTATGAAAAAGATAAGGGGCATAGTGGGTCAATTTATAAAAAATATATAAAATTGAGCCATATAGTCATTTTTTGGATTTGAGCCATAAAATGAATTGTGAGAATATATTCAGGTAGTAAAATATATTAAAAATTATAAGAAAATGTAAAAGTTTGTATATTCAAAACAATTTAAAGAAATTTCAACACATTGTTAAATTCCCATATAATTATGGGAAAATTAGCTTTATAGGATTATTAGAAACTTTAAAATTATGATTAAAATATTATTTTTATAAATTGTGTTGTATATTTAATAAAAAAAGAATTGTAAAAACTTTTTAAATTTATTCATGTATATATATATATATATATTGTAATGCCTATCACCAATTGAAATGGCCCTAAATGTTGGGAAAGCCAAATGTAATGGAACGTCAATATATGAGAAGAAAATAATGCTCCAAACGTTGGATGACAAATGTAATAGAACATATATAATCTAAATGATCTCAAATAAAAATACACATATGAAGAAAGAAGGCCCCAAACACTGGTGCCAAATGTAATGGAATCACAATTGCTATATCCTCATAAATGAATCGTAATGAATAAAACCTCATGTTTTAGGCATCAAATGTAATGGAATGACTATCAACAGTCCTTAATTAATCATGTTTGCACATTGATAGTACCAAATGTGATAGAACGTATTTATCATCCAATTTAAATAATATAAACATAGCACATCATACACATATACTGAAAAAAAGAATGCCCAAAATGTTGAACAACATATATAATAGATTGGAATATACAAATAAAGAAAGATCTTAACAAACTAAATGAATCCAATTGTTGAAAAAGCCAAATATAATAGATTGTATAATTTAAATGAAGAAAGATAAAATTATCCCAATTATATTTAAATAAATTGTTTATATGCCTTCCAACTAGCTATACATGAAATAAATCCAAAATTATACAGAGAAATAATAAGACCTATCATTATAATTTATTCTCAGGGTTAATATGACTAACTAACAAAATATATACTAGAAACAAAGGGAAATTTATTGAATCTAATATACACATCAAATAAGTAAACTTATGTATATCTAAACATATCAATGAACATTGACTTGTGTAAGTGACCTAAAAACGAAATAATAATTGAAATACGAAATTATTCTCCATTAAGTTGTGAATTTAATAAACTTCATAATGACTCTGGCACTAAAAAGAAAAATAAGAATAAAATATTAATACTCTTCCAAATAAAATACAAAAGCATTACTTATAAAACAAATAGTACTTCATTTATTTCTATATCATGGTTTGATTTTTAAGTAGTATCAGTGTTTTAAATATTTTTTAAATTCAAACCCAAATATGATATATATATATATATATATATATATATATATATATATATTGTGCCAGATACTCAATATATTCTGATACATAGGGCGCCACCAGATAACTATGTATCTGGAAAATTTGTTTACTGTGATCAGAATAGATGATGATGATGGTTGAACAGACTAGACTCAGGGAGAAACGAGATTTCTTAAATTGTTTAGACAATTGAGACAAAAGCACAAAGATAAACGCCAGCCAAATTAAGTTTAAACAAATTCTAAAATTTTATTAAGATAAAATAAATCATGAAGTATAATTTATTTATGATGCAATAAATAGGGTTAACTCAGGTGTGTACCAGAAATACTAAAGGCAAAGCTATGACAGACTGACCAATCTTCTAACAAATGCATTATAAAAGGAGGAAGCAAATTTTATTCAGCTGAGGATTTATCCAAACATTGGTTTTCACTTTCAGATATTTAAACAATATGCTCTAGAAATAGATCAAAGAAACCAGCACCAACGAGCTTTTCGAAATCCAAAATTTGGTCAGACCCTGAATGTCCTTATGTCAGTATGAGCTGCACCTATTACTTCATTTAAAATAACAGCGATTGATCCACCTCAAGAACAACTGAAAAATATGATTGAAGATGAAGGAAAACAATTAAAACTGGTGAATCCCAGCCAAACGATTGGCGAATATTACTCTAAAATTAATAATTAAAGGTCTCAATAAGGGACAAGTAAATAATTAGAAAACCAGTTATGTCTGCCCCAGCAATTAAAGAAAATGAATTACAAACAAATTCTAAATACACGCTCTGATAAATTTAAAGCACACGTAAGAAATACAAAAATAAATCTATCAGAGAGTGCACATGAGTACGGAAGTATTAAAAGTTTTAAATACTTTAGCAGAATGAAAATATCACCCACCTGTAATTTAAAAAAAGATAAACTTTATCTTCCTACTGATGACTTATAAAATTACAAAGAAAAACACAATTCTAATTTCTGCCTTCAGGGATATAAGAAATGAAGTCTCCACCTGTGGAAAATTAGATAATAAAGTCACCAGCCAAAAGATTTTTGGAGGTTTAGCGATAGAGCAAATACAGAGTTTAAAATTAATTATTGAATAATAACATAATTACAGGTAAGCATTTAAAAGGCACAACAGCCAAAGCATTTATAAAAGTCTTACATAAAAATAGAAAACTCACTCGCCACTCCCTAATAAACATAAATTGAAAGCAACATGGAATCTTAAAACTAAGATTCCAAGACACATTGCAAAATATTAGAAATCACAATAAAGATTAAATATGAGTATAAATATTGCTTAAGCTTATGAATACTGATTTTTTTAATTAGACTGAATGGAGATTTAATGGAAAACAATTTTACCCTGAGAAGAATAAAAGCAAATAGTTACCTTTCAGTAAAATACAGTTTGCATAGAGTGCTCACTTTTACTTAAGTTCATTTTCAGGTTCTTTGACCACAGCAAGGTAGATGTAAAGAGGTTCCGGCTTCTTCTAGATGTTTAAGGCATTACTGGAGCAAATTTGGAAGTTAGGGATTCGTCTTTTGTTAAATTAGCAAGCCATTCTGGTGGTGATGACAGGTATAGTATTTTTCATCTTGTTGCAAGCAAAAGGATTTAAATAACAGCGAATTTCCTTTAAGAATTTAAATGTCCATTTAGATAAACTTTCACTTGAGAAACAGCTTATCTAGTTAAGAATCCTGAATTAATTGACACTCCAAATTTTCGGGGCTATTTATACATTGCTCCATTTCCTGCAAAACACTTTCCTTGTTGTCCAATTTCTACACCTTAGGCAGGGCAAATATTAATCTCCCACTCAATCTAATCTAGCAATTCTACCCAGGGATTATTGAAATGAAGACAACTATATAAAAATCAAATCTTTGCTTTAAGAATTGTTTACAATAATTAAAATAAAAACCACAGGAATGTAATTAGCTAGTTTGCTTGTTTTTAATTAATTGATTTAAAGTAAAAACAAATGGTATATGAAAACTATTTTAAAATAAATCGATATACACTAACATGAAGCGTTTTACATATAAACGCTTGTGTATTTTGATACACGCATTCTTTTTAAATAATAATAAAAATTTAAACCATAAATGTTTAATGAAAATTAAAAGCTTAATACATTTTTTTTTTTAATAACACCATTGAATCGGCAATCAATGCAATTCAATATATATATATATATATATATATATATATATATATATATATATATATATATATATATATATATATATATATATATATATACTTGCAATAAGTATATATATATTAAATAGACAAAGATATATTTGTGCTCAACAAGTATACATTAATATGAACACAAACCAATATTTATATTTTCCAAATATTCAAATTTAAAAAATAAATAAATAAATAAAAGTATATTATATATAGCAAATATATGAATTGTTGCTTATGTTTGCATAAGATTTACTATATGAAGTGAAAATGAAAATAAATAAATAAATAAGTGAATAATTGACTGGTAAAATAATATAAATTAATAAAATAGATAATAGATATACTCTCAAATTTAGGTTAATTGATTAAGCATCATTAAATCAAGAGAAATCATCAAAATTTACTCCACTACATTATAAAAGGTTTATATATTATATTCACTTTTGGACTGTACTTATTTCTATAAGCATTGAATGCTTTTTTTATTATTTTCAATGAGGCTCACTCAGGCCTATAAATAAATATAACATATCTTTGACTACTTCGTCATTTAGTACTAACTTGTAACTTAATATGGATATGGAATTTATTTTACCTTATTTTGTTATTTGTTACATTATATACGTACACACACAAAAAATATAAATATAATGATGATTTTTAATTAATAAGTAACCCTCAATAAATTAACTCAATCTATGATCCATCCCTAATAACATATCCAATTATCAAATAAATAAATAAATAATATTTAAAAAAAAATTAAGTTATATAAATAATAAAACTTTTGATAATAAAATTTGCAAATAAAAATTTCACTTATTAAAATATATATATTGTGCCAGGCATTATCAAATGGCCTTGCACAAAGTATG
>JAQFVV010008800.1:15000-22399 GCA_028023455.1 Epiperipatus broadwayi | reverse complement strand
TATTGTAACAGTCAGATTTGTACACTCATGCAACAAAATTCAGAGCCTAAGCAAAATATACCAAAGCTGACCGTAGTGAGGTGGTTGAGACCTCTAATCCGACCAAACTCCAACTCATCTGCCAGTACTCCAAATTTAACACCTTATGAGTGACATTCCTGGGGCTACACTCAGTTCTCATTTAACCGCGAGCCGACATAGAACAGGGAGAAACACGAGACTTAAGGTCATTACTAACCTAACTAAATAAGTGATATATATAACACTTAACACTCTATTAATCTTAACTACCAGACATACACATGTAGCATATAAACTCATTAAGAAATTGGAGTATGAACTGTGACATTTAATAATATACTGTGGATTGGATAAAATACTATGGATTGGATAAGATACTGTGGTTTGGTTTGATCTAGAGTCTGAGCAAAAAAGATATACAACAGTTTATATTTAAAAGGATTTATTAAAACAATAACAAATGATCTAACACAAAATATCATAATGGCAGGGATTGTATAATCTTCACAAGGTATTCAACACAGGCAAGCATGTTACACTAGTTGGGACTGTTATCAAGTACATCTGTTCCCTTTTAAACATATTACAATACATGTGTGTGTGAGTTATAGAGGTCATGCCTAATTATTTAATATGCTCATCTTATGAACTTGACTTGCTTAAGTTAGAAGTTGATACCTTAGTAGAGATGATGATGAGTACAGCCAGTTTTAAAGGCTGTTATATATACTAATTAAATGAGCAACTAAATAAACTCAGAATCATGCAGATTCAACCTGATAACCCAGATTCAAACTCCAGTCTAAAGCTGAATGATTAATTAATATGGGAAAAAGAACTGGTTACCATTAGGTCCACATATATGCACTATGGCGCTATATAAAATATTAAAGAAATAAACTTGCAGTGCGAGTGTGTGATTCTTCAAGAGTTTCAGCATCAAATGCTCGGTTTGCTCTGAGACCGACGGTTTGCTGCTATTGATATATGAACATAAAGTTCAGGAAGTCGGATTGGCTTTAGGAAAAATCTGGGTCCTCACGCCCCCAGTTCTAATGAAGATAGCCATAACCCGAACTAAATAAAGGGGCGGTTTGTTACCGTGAACCCTTGTCAGAGGCAGCAAAACGTAACACATATAAGTGTACTATATAAAAACACACCCGCAATGCACGCAATATATATATAAAAAGCAATAAGTATGCATATAATTAATTGCGCCTAAAACAGATAGCTTTTATCTGTCAAGCTAATTCAAAACAGTTCTTAAAATTAGCATTATAAGTATGCTAATAAAATGGGCTTAAACTACATAAAAATAATCTAGTTAAGATCCTGAATCTGCATATAAAGATTCTTAATTAAGGAGGGAAAGTATATTCGATGGGACTTAATACAAACATTAGCAAATATACTTTATCATCTCTAGACAATATATATATATCCCCTTCCAACTAATAAATATCAAAGGTTATAATATAAGATCGGTTAAGCAAATCTTAAAAAATACGATTTTACAATATATATATAACTATGATAACAACGAGTGGTTAGCGCATTCGTTTATTACCAATATTATAATTTCGAAACAATGATTTAATAAAATAAACAATGCTTTTAAAATGTCTAAGTGAAGATCACAATTATCTCCTTTATAAATTACTTACTTAGTTTCATTGCTTCGAAATCTGAGCATATTATCACATATTAAACATAACAAAATGCATTTAAACAAAATATTAAAATTACTGAAATTAGGCAAGACCGTTAGTTTGTAGGAATTTAAGAGAATAAATTTCGGACATTTAATGAGTATAAAAAAAAATATGAAATCTTTTAATTCATAAAAGATTTCAGCAGTTTATAAAATTAAAGTAAGTGATTTTTTTTTCTCTTACATTATATATATCGTTACACAGATTGATAGTTTCTTTTTAGAAGAGGGTAAAAATTAAAGAGTTTTTTTATAATTTAGATAGAACGTTCTTTTTAAAGTGTTATAAGAATTTATAGATTAAAGTTCATACCGCAGCTTTTTTAAAAATGATTACCATCTCTTTGCCTCCTTGATTGGACTTGAAGCGTATATCAATGATAGTGGTTGGAATAGGGCGTCTGACAGCATCATAATCTTCAGTGGCCTTTCAGATAGGTTAAATTTCTTCATATTCTCCATGCAGGTTGCTGGAAAGTCTATTCAAAGGTATGTTTAGAGAAACTGAGAGCAGCCATCTGGCTCAAGAGCCAGTAAATATATTATTTTACTCGATCATTTTGGATTCTGGTCTCCACAATAATTTACAGGAAAGCAAGCTAAAGAGTAATCTTTAAAAAAAAATCTGCAATATTTATATTCCCTAGATCAAAAGCCAGCGACTATCTATTTTAAAACACAATTCAAACTTCTTCTAAGTTTTAGCCTTAGGTCTCTTTTGATTCTTATCTTTTTTTTATCTTGTTGCCCAAACTTTTACTGGTTTGATCTGGGAAAAGAAATTCATTACAATCGTAATGAATGAGCTCTAGAACAATGTCAATAACCTAGGGACCATCTGATCCCACCTGCGAATTATTCTAAATAAAAATCTGCGATATCTATATTCCCTAGATCAAAAGCCAGCGACTATCTATTTTAAAACACAATTCAAACTTCTTCTAAGTTTTACAGCAGTCTGTCTCTTTTGATTCTAATCTCTCTTTTTTTTATCTTGTTGCCAAATTTTTACTGGTTTGATCTGGGAAAAGAAATTCATTACAATCGTAATGAATGAGCTCTAAAACAATGTCAATAACCTAGGGACCATCTGATCTCACCTGTGAATTATTCTAAATAGTTTTATTACCAATCTGTGAATTTCGCATGTGATTTATAATTTACTTAAACCAAACTTGTTAAAGAATATTTAGCCACATTTTCTAAACAAAATAACCCTTATACAATATATTATTTATATAAATGCTGCAATATATCTATACAAAATTTAATATCATTATCATTTACAGGTGCTTGTATGTGTGACAATAAACATATAATTGTTTGAACGCGTATAAAACTGTGATTATATATATAACTGTATAAATAAATATATCGCTGTGTGGATATACATACAACTGTGTAAACATATATATACAGCTGTGTAAAGGCATATAACACTGTGTGTATACATATACATGTGTACTAAAGAGTGTTTAAAACCGGCATAGATGTGTCTATGGAGACATAAAGGTGAAACAGATAGAAGGACAGTAATATCTGTTTCACTATACCTATCTTCTCTGTCTTGATACTCCACTCCATCTTATATAACTGATACATATGGTCACATACATGTGAAAAAGATAAATGATCTTCAATATCTGTATTTCATGCTGAACAACTTTTGTGATTATGTATATCAGTTATATAAGATGGAATGGATAACTGTAGGGAGTTGAAAGTCTAAGTTCAAATACCTTTTAACTGCATTAAGTTCAGTATAGATAATATGCTTGCATTTAAATACTAATTAATTTTATAACTAGTTTTACATATATATTTTTGATATTTAAAAAAACAATATAAAGCACAATTAAACTGAAAATTAAATAGAAAATATTCAAATCTCCATTCACATGTTAAGATATTTCAGCAACGCCCTCTATGGATAAATATAACGTCTGATTCTCAAATTGAAACTATATTTATTCAGAGACGGCGTTGCTGAGATATCTTAAAACTGGAGAGAAGATTGAATATTTTTGATATTGTATATTTGTTTTTTATTTAAATGGTTTCTTTGAAAGATATAGGTTTAATGTATGCTAAAACAAACAAATAATATAAAAAGCAAGCTTCTGGAACCAATTATATGCACCCTACATGTGCATGCAAAGTTTTCATGATTTAACTGTTAGTGTGTTCAGCATCTATCCAAATGTAAACATCCAAATATTTTAGTAAAAGATATGAAAATATAATTATTTTTGATGGCATAACATTAACCACAATCATATTGCATTCTGCTTGGCAGAATATTATCTATGATCTAGTTATTTCATTTTAATTTTATGTAAATGACATATCTACACAAAGTATTCCTCATTGAAAAAGTAATTAGTTCTCTCTGCACTCTGTGTTGCATCCCACAATATCTTTGAATAAATACACATTATGTAATGACATAAAATGTTTAAAAAATGACCTTATCTGGTCTAGAAATTATAAATATTTTCAGTACCTTTTACTTATCACAAAATGTTGCAATCAATTTGAAAATGTTCTTATAACTTGTGTTTTCACTACCATGTATATAATATTTACTAAGGCAATAAACCTAAAGGTTGTGCGGTTAAAATGCAAAGGTAGTGACCTCTACAGGTCTTAACCACAAGCTTATGCATTGGAAGAAAGAGGGAACCCTTCTTTACTTCAACCTACTTTCTATATAAATAGGTGAAGCTGAAGCCGTTACATCTGAGAGCGTGAAGCCATTCAATACTTCACTAATTAAATCCATAATTCCTATTATACATTAATACTCGTGAAATCTGTCGATTTACAACGAGTCAATGGAAAAATCTTATAGTTAGAAAATTATTACGATAATTTAAAGTTGTAATTATAAGTTTATTTCATGCACATTGATTGATTATGTAAGTAATATTTACTAAGGCAATAAACCTAAAGCTTTCATGTATAGTGTAAATCCTTATATATATTGGAACAGTAGTTTTATTTGATTTAAAGCAAGGTTTAAAGGTTAAGTATATTGTTCTACCATGGATTAAAATATAAAATACAGTCACATTTCATATCATAGCCCATGACATAGACATAGTAGCATCTTATAATTTGTATCCTTATTACTGAATGAGACTGCTATTTCAGACAGCTTGGCTAAACAGCCAATTACAGTTTTACTTAAACATGTTGCATGCAGATGTATATATTTTAATTCACCTAATTTAATTTGGTTGTTTTATTTATTTCGAATACTTTTATTTAAATTAGAAACTCTATTTATTTGTTTGTTTTTTATATTTAGGAAAAAAATTTGAAATCATAATTTAATATATATTTATACATTGGACTATTTCCATAATCTAGCATTGAGTATTTAATGTCTTTAAAAAAATTTAACTTTACTTATATTTTCAAAGTACATTCAACTGTTAGTAATAGCACACAGTTTAGTATATGCACAACATTATGAGAGGTAATATTCTCCTCTCTTCTTCAGATGTTACTGGCCTGACTAGTGATACTACTAGTATGGGATTTGAACCTGGATCCTTAGATTTTTAAATTTTGAATTTTAAAATAATGCTTTAACCAACTGAGCCAGCCTTCCAAAGGCATAAAAATTTTATATACTTATCTATGTGGTTCCTCCTTATTTCTCCACTTTTTCCTAAGGGCAAGTTTGATTAGTGGTTTTCATACATTATGTATAATCACACTAGGTTGACTTATGGAGTTATTTGTCATTGTCAGGTGAGCAGGTTCTTTAAATTTTCTTTTTTATGCAATAATTTAATACATTTGGAACAAAATGGAATTTATTTAAATTTTGTTCCTGTATTGTAAGTCAATGGTAATTCAATCTAACAAAATATTTCAGATTGGTCCTCTACTTTTTTTACTTCAGGAGTGGAGGATTGGTTGAGCAAATTTCAAGTACATTGATATCAGTTCAGTAAGTTGTCAGTGATGCATGTGAGAGGGCAGTATATATATATATGAATTAATAATTTTTAACAGATGTAATTGTTTACATATTTTAAACTGGGGAAATATCTATTATATTATCATATAATAAAAATTACCATCAGATGTCAACCGACAGTAATCAATGAAAATGATAAACTGTAAACACTTTCTACATTCAAAGATCTGTGCATTTAAATGCAATCTCTTGGTGTTGTATAGAGTCTAAAGTGCTACAGTATTTATTTATGATTTATTGTGGTGCTTTGGTCTCTATATAACATCAAGTGATTAGAATTTAAAAGTGTATACTTTGGAATGCAGAAATTATTTTCATTGATTACTGTCTATTGACATCTGATAGTAATATTACTTACATGAAAATATAAAATATATTTTCACATATTTAAATATTCAGTATATATATATTTAAAAAAATTGTAGACTAAAAAGTTTCAACAATCAATTAAAATTGAATTAAAAACAAATCTCCATTCTCTTGATTGTAAAATTACACTTTTTTAAAAAATATGTAAAATTTTATTTTATTTTTATTGTAAAAGTTGATTTTTTAAAAAATGCTTTCCAATTGTAAAAAATGTGCATGACTTTCTTTAGTTTATAAACTCTTTTTTTTTAAATTTTGAATTGGAAAAATTGCACAAAACATCCAAATAGTAAAAAATCAAAATTAATATATATATATATAAAATATACTATACTATATTAGATGCTATGATTTATTGTGAATTACAAAAACTCAAAAAATAACTGTTTCTTCAAATGCAATTGGTGTTTTTATATTTAACTTGAAATAATAATGTGGATTGTCAAAAACTAATTAATTCCAGCCCTACTTCTTATAACAAAGAATTGAATTAATTTCTGCATATCTTATGCTTTTATTTCAAGATAAATATAAAAAACCCAATTGCAGTTGAAGTAATAATTTTTCTTTGAGCTTTTAGACTATCGTAAATGAAAGCATTTATTATAAAATATTTTTGTATTATATTACTGGAAAATTTTAAATAGTTTTTGTTCAAAACCTTCAACATTATTTTTTAATATAAAAATAAAATTTTACTTAGTAAACCAATTATTGATGATCTTCTTTAATCAAAGAATAAATGCACTGAAACTCTGGACATTTTCATCTTTCATTTAAACAATTTAAATGAGGGCTTTTGATTTATCTTCTGAAGACAGTTTACATTGGTTATAGTTTAAGATTTACATCCTTCAAATTTTTTATTTAGATGAGAATTTCCAAGGAATATTTTTGGGAAGAAAACCCCAAGTTATCAAATGAAGTATCCATCAAATCATTTGCCAGAAAAAAATCTATGTAGTAATTATTCACAACATGGAACAAATAATGCAAAATCACCTAAATCCCAATATTCTGAAGTTAAATACATGGGTGAATTCATCTTCTTGCTTCTGAGATAACTGGAGAGGACTCAGCCAAACAATTAATTATTTATGACTGTTTTATCTGTATTATATATATATATATATATATATATATATATATATATATATATATATATATATATATATATATATATATATATATATAAATAATAAATCACATGGACCCCAGATATTGCTTAAACTAACAGAATATCAGCAACTTATTGTCAAGGCAACCATCAAGATAATAACTTGGAATTATTATTTGACTGTTGA
>JAQFVV010008800.1:10000-12500 GCA_028023455.1 Epiperipatus broadwayi | reverse complement strand
AATTGTAGGTTGCAGTTTATGGATAGTAAAAGAATAGCCAAAATAGTGTTTAATTGGGTTATGAGTAAAGGGCAGGTAACAAGATGGGTGAGAAAGGTAATGTGGTATGCAAAAGATTTGGATAAAGAATTTATATCCGTATACTTGTATAAAAGATGGGATGATTGTGTTAGGAGGATTGTTGAGTGTTATAGTGGTAAGGAATGGGATAAAAGAATAGAAGCATTAATAAAAAAATAGGGAGTTGGAGAGATGGAGAAATAGTATGGAGGGTAAGAAAAGTTTAAATATATATACGAAGCTAAAACCGAATATTGGAAGCGAGTTAATTTATGATAATAGTAAGGAAAGTAGTTTATTGTTTAAGGCTCGAACGGAATCTTTAGCAACAAGAGAATATACATGTAAATGGAAAACTATGGGTGATTTAGCGTGCAAATTGTGTAAGGAAGGTATAGAAAATATTAGGCATCTGTTGATTGAATGTAAATGCTTGAAAGCAGAAAGGGTACAGATAATGAAGTTATGGGAGAATAGGTATGAACAAAGTGACAATACAGAAAGTGAGTTATTAGTTTTTATGCTGGGTTTGCGAAAAGATAAGGGGGATTTAGATTTAAAGGCCATAGAGTTGACAAAGATTATGTTGTGGAAATGGGATCGGGTGGGATGGGGCAGAATATGGGAAGACTTAGAGTGGGGAATGGAAAATAAAGTGGCTAACAGGTTTATCTGGGCATAGTTGCTGAGATATTCTTGACTTCGTTTAAGGAGAAGCCAAATACATCACATCATATAATGGTTTATATATTTGTATGATTATTTCAGTCAGTGTTAATTGTAACTTTCTTTTCATTTATAGTTTGGGAGGGCTATTTAAAGATTAAAATCTAATGTTTAGTTTGTCTTTAATAAGTTTGTAAACGTTAGTTTATTAGCAAAATTTAAGATCGTTTGTTTATTTAAAATTGCATGCTCTGTGTTTGAGTTAGTTTGTATTTCAACATTCAACATCCTTTAGGATACAACTTCAAAGTGATATCATTTTGAAGTTCGCTATTACTGAGATATACACTTTTAAGCAGAGGGTGTTACTGGATATTTGTAATTGTATAATGATTTATATATTTGTATGATTATTTCAGTTACTGTTAACGGTAACTTTCTTTTCATATATATATATATATTGTAACAATCTGTATCCCCTCTTACCCCTATGTGTTTTGCCAGGGTACCATTAGAATATTTACATTTAGAAAAAGTCATATTGGGTAGCCATTTCTAATGGTACCCTGGCAGAACTTATAGGGGGTAAAGAGGGGATACATATTATTACAATATATATATATATATATATATATATATATATATATATATATATATATATATATATGAAAAGAAAGTTACCGTTAACAGTAACTGCAGATAATCATTACAAATCTATAAATCATTATACAATTACAAATATCCAGTAACACCCTCTGCTTATAAAAGTGTATATCTCAGTAAATAGCGGACCTCAAAATGATATCACTTAGAAGTTAATATCCTAAAGGATGTTGAATGTTGAAATACAAACAACTCAAACACGAGCACACAATTACAAATAAACAAACGATCTTAAATTTTGCTAATGAGCTGACCGTTTAGAAAGCTTATTAAAGACAAACTAAACATTAGATTTTGATCTTTAAATGACCCTCCCAAACTATAAATGAAAAGAAAGTTACAATTAACACTGACTGAAATAATCATTACAAATATATAAACCATTATATGATGCTGATGTATTTAGCTTCTCCTGAAGCGAAGTCAAGAATAGCCTCTCAGCAACTGCCCAGGTAAACATGTTAACGACTTATTTTCCATCTACACTCTAAGTCTTCACATATTCTGCCCCATCCCATTTCCAAAACATAATCTTTGTATCAACTCTATGGCCTTTAAATCTAAATCCCCCTTATCTTTCCATGAGGCCAACATAAAAAGCAATAGCTCACTTTCTGTATTGTCACTTTGTTCATACCTATTCTCCCATAACTTCATTATCTGTACCCTTCTGCTTTCAAGCATTTACATTCAATCAACAGATGCCTAATATTTTCTATACCTTCCTTACATAATTCGCACGCTAAATCACCCATAGTTTTCCATTTACATGTATATTCTCTTGTTGCTAAAAATCCCGTTCGAGCCTTAAACAATAAACTACTTTCCTTACCTATTATCATAAATTAACTCGCTTCCAATATTCCGTTTACTTCTAATATATATTTAAACTTTTCTTACCCTCCATACTATTTCTCCATCTCTCCAACTCCCTATTTTTTTATTAATGCTTCTATTCTTTATCCCATTCCTTACTACTATAACACTCAACAATCCTCCTAACACAATCATCCCATCTTTATACAAGTATACGGATATAAATTGCATATCCAAATCTTTGCATACCACATTACCTTTCTCACCCATCTTGTTACCTGCCCTTTTACTCATA